>JADLZL010002992.1:0-224751 GCA_015844335.1 Chrysopogon serrulatus | reverse complement strand
GGTCGCAACGCGAGGAAACATGGCAGGAAGGTTTGGGAACCAGGAGCCATTGCTCGGTATATATCATCTTTGATGGAAGATTTAGCATCTCTGAAGAAACCGGCTAAGGAAAGAATACCAAAGATCAAGTCGAGGTGGGAAAAACCTGATTCGGGTGTGTTCAAAATAAATACCGATGCAGGTTTTCTTCAGGCTTCGGGAACTGGTTGTGCTGGCGTTGTAATACGAGATCACATGGGCTCAGTCGTTGGCGCAGCTGCAAGATGGCTTGATGGAGTCCAGGATGCGCTTAGCGCGGAAGCGCTGGCAGCGAAGGAGGGAATTGAGTTGGCTATGGAGTTGGGGCTTCAGCGAGTGGTGCTTGAGCTTGATTGTCAGTCTCTCGTCAAGCTGCTGGAGGATCCGGATTCAAGGCGCTCATCAATTGGCGGCCTTTGTTTCGATATAACAGAGCTTAGTAAGAATTTTATTGAGTTTTCTTGTAAATGGGTTAGTAGGGATGCCAACTCTGTGGCTCATGTTTGCGCCACAATTGTTTCGGCTACTGAACGCTCTTTCTTTTGGTTGGACTGTATCCCGGACTGGCTTTCTATGCTAGCTTCCGTCGATTGTACAACAAATGATGAATGAAAAGCTCTGTTACTCAAAAAAAAAAAAAAAAGCACCGCGTGCAGAGGTCAATACCGTATGCAGTCCGGACTGCTCGACGGTCGGTCACTCCGCAGACACCACACGGTCAGCAGCAAAACTCAAATTAGGCCTTGTCAGTTACATGCAAGTTTCACTGAAAGTTGCAAGTTTTTCCACTCTCTCTCCATCACATCAATTTCTACCCGTATATATAGAGCATTAAATGTTAGTGAAAAAAATAACTAATTACACAGTTTTGTTGTAAATCACGAGACGAATCTTTTAATCCTAGTTGGGCCACGATTGGACAATATTTGTCAAATACAAACAAAATGCTACAGTTGCAACTTTTTCCAACCTTTTCCAACTAAACAAGGCCTTACTATCACTGGCTGTATGTTGTGTATTCATCGCATGGGATATCATCATGTGAATCTGCTGATGCATGGTACCTTTGCATTTCTAATTTCCCCAATGCTGTCAAGCAGACCAAAGCAAAGCCGAGGTCGTTTGGAAGCAAATAGTAGCCAATAATGGGGTTCTTACTCCGTTGTGAAGCATATCCATCACTTGAAACAGGCATTGAGGATACGTATTTCATTTTATTCCGTTGTTGCAGCTGCAGTGATGACCTGTTAGTGAAAACCGTGAAGGAAGATCCCAAGCATATGGGTGAGAGTTCTCTGGACAGCCTTTATCCTTAGGTCCATAACAGGCGCGCGATGCCGCACGTGCAGTTGGTGGTTGCGCCTGTGTATTGCGGTAAACTGGTGTTCTGAAGGCTCGTTCATTTATAGCGGTAATAGGTCTAAGGCTGTATATATGGTTATGCATTTTTTATGGTATGCGCATCTGCATATAAAAGACAGTAATAACTACTTAAGGTTATTTCTAAGAACGACTGATCCAAAATTAGAAAAATCCACGATTGAATGGTAGAAGCTAGTGAATTTTACACGGATAGCCTTTTGCTTTTCAAGACAATATATATCCTCTTTTAAATATGGTGGCACAATAGGATTGCTAGCGGCAACAGCAAGATAGACGTATGAAGGAGTCCGGTATAGGAAATTTCTTCTATACCAGTGCGCCAGCCTAAAAAGGATTAAAAAAAAAAGAAAGCTGACCCAAAAATAAAAAATAAAAAATAAAAATAAAAAATGAATTGTGTATGTGGGGCCCATGTGAATAGTGATGGGCCCCAAGTGAACAGTGCTTGAAGTGCTGTGGACGCTCGCATTCCTTCACGGCACGGATAAAGAGTTACATATACTGAACTCCCCTGTCCTGAATGAACCAAGCAAAATAGCAAAACCAGAATTTGATGCCCATTCATGCTCCTTGGAAGGCCTCGCCTCAATTCAGAAAGTTGAAATATAGAAATTCTACGCCATGTTCGGTTTGCAACTTTTAGAAAAAGTTGCAATCAGAAGCGTTTCGTTTGTATTTGGCAAATATTGTCCAATCGTGGCCCAACTAGGCTCAAAAGATTTGTCTCGTGATTTACAACAAAACTGTATAATTAGTTAATTTTTTTACTAACATTTAATGCTCCATATATGTGGGTAAAAATTGATGTGATGGAGAGAGAGTGAAAAAAGTTGGAAGTTGGAAGTGAACCGAACAAGGCCTAGGGCTCTCAAGCTCATGCTGCCACGCCAACACAGGCGTCAATGGCTGTCTCACGTCAAGGAGAATCAAGTATCGCTCTGTCACCACTGAGAAATGGAAATGATCAAACCCAGCCCTACAGAATGCAAGATACTGATCAGCCTCAGCAAAAGGGTCAGTCTCAAGCAGTCCTGGCATCCCAACTCTTGCCAAAACCTTGTGTTGATCGCGGTCCCCAAATCTCAAGTCAATCAAAAGAATGGATTTTGAACTCGTAACGATTATCAATTTATCATTAGCAGTGGCAGCAAGCGGCTGGATGCGGTGGCCCGGGTGCATGAGCCCATCCCTCTGAACGACCGGCGAGGGGGGCTGGAACCAGTGACAGTGGGTGGCATCCAGTGTAACAAAGCCAACATGCTCCGCATTCTGGCCGTAGGGGAAAAGAGAATGAGAGACCACGAGAGGTGGAGGACGGCGAGCAGATTGGAAGGCGGAGGGGGGGGGGAGACGGTTGGGGGAGAAGTGTCTCAGCGAGGGAGTCAAGATCAGAGCGCGGGAGGAAAAGGAGGTGCCTCAGACAAACGAGCGGAGGACGCGGTTCAGGCCGCGGGTGGAGGAGCACGGCAGTGGGATGGGGTAGGGGAGGGAGAGCAGCGGGGTGCGCGGCGGGAGAGGGAGAAGTGAAGGGGGGCCGGGCCGCGGGAGGAGGAGGCGGCAGTCAGCGGGTCAGCGGACGGCGCAGCGAAGACGGCACAAAACCGGGAAGACGGAGCGCCAGTCCTCGGAGAAGCTCATGGATGGCAGGGGTAGGGTGAGCGGCGCCCGGCAGCGCGGGCGCGGAGTGAATCGGTGGCGCAGCTGGCACGGGGACCAATTGGGTGGAGAGCGGCGGCGGCGGCCACGCGCTGGAGCGGAAGGTGGAGGAGGGAGCCGCCGGCGGGAAGGGCTTTAGAAGGGAGATCACGGTAGCCGGCGTCCCGGCGGAGTGCTTTTGGGGTTCCGTCTTTTCCTGTGATGATGGTGTGGCGGCGGTCGGCGGCGGCGCGGGCGTTCCAAGCTAGCGATCGATCGAGGGCCCTGCTGGCAATGTCCGCACAGGCCAGCCGCGCACGTCGGGCACACGCGGCACACGCGGCCGCGGCCAATGCGACGGGTAGGTGCGCCGTTGAAGGCAGCAAGAACCCGACACACGCACGGCGTGGCCGGGCGCCGTGCCACCAATCGCCGCGGCCGCATAGGGATCAACGGAATCCATCCCCATCCATCGCGCCCATACGGCCGGCCCTGCCACCGCGCGCGACATTAACTCCGCCCTGCCACCGAGCCCTGCCCCTCACTGCGCTCCAACCACCTACCCCACTCCTCCTCCTTAAATGCACATCTCCCCTTCCCATCCAGCTAGTCCCGAGAGTGTTCTGCAATCTCGTCTTCTTCCTAGTCCTAGAGAGAAAAGGCAGATACTAGATACAAAGATGTCCAAGATGGCGGAGGAGAAGGCGGCGGCCGTGGGCGGACTCGGAGGAGCCGGGGCGGCGGACGCGGCGCAGCAGCAGCTGGCGGCGGGGGGGGACGCGGCGGCGCGGGTGCGGCCCGTGGAGACGCTCCTGCGCGCGGCGCCGCTGGGGCTGTGCGTGGCCGCCATGACCGTCATGCTCCGCGACCAGCAGAGCAACGAGTACGGCACCGTCGCCTACTCCGACCTGGGGGGCTTCAAGTACCTCGTCTACGCCAACGGCCTCTGCGCCGCCTACTCGCTGCTGTCCGCGTTCTACACTGCCGTACCGAGACCCGCCACCGTGTCGCGCTCCTGGGTCGTCTTCCTCCTCGATCAGGTCCGTTCTTGCCTTCCGTCTCTGCTCTACTCACACTTTTCACTCGGCTGTACCGCTGTAGTAGCATGTTGAGAATGCTGCCAAGAATGTCTTTTTCTTCTTTTTTTCTACCAACATCACGTGACGGATTTTATGAGTATTATAATAAAATGGTACAAAAGTTTGTTCTTCATATGCTTGTTGGTGTATTTTTTGTTATTGTGACTTACGCTTGCTCCTACAATAATCAAGACTATGATTCCTCTGATCATCTGATGATGTTGCTGCTCTCCTTTCATCAAGATTATGTGTTACATTTGGCTGTAGTTTCCACTCTCTTGACTTTGGAAAGAGGTGCGCCGTCCTAGGGGATTTTAGAAGATCTGTTCCTTCTACAAAACTCATGCGAAACTCGTGTTTGAACAAACAAATTCAGACATCGGACAGAAGTTAGCTTTGACAGAGACCGTATGACAGCTTACGCATGGGATTTGTTTGATTTCTGTTAACATCAATTTTTCCCTGCTTCAGCGTTTCAACAGGCATCCATTCATGCAAATAAATAACTGCGCACTATTCCGTCCATCTTGCCTGCTGTTAATTTCAGCAATGAATTGCCGTCAGATTCTTTCTTAGCTTGCTTCCAATCCACTGCATACAGGGGAGGACCGAATGAGATTAATCCATGGCATGGCATATCTGTTGTGCAGGTGTTCACGTACCTGATCCTGGCGGCAGGTGCGGCGGCGGCGGAGCTGCTGTACCTCGCCTACAACGGCGACAAGGAGGTGACGTGGAGCGAGGCGTGCGGCGTTTTCGGCAGCTTCTGCCGTCAGGCGCGCACCTCCGTCGCCATCACCTTCGGCACCGTGCTCTGTTTCATCCTCCTCTCCCTCATCTCCTCGTACCGGCTCTTCAGCGCCTACGAGGCGCCCCCCTCATCGGCACTCGGCAGCAAGGGCGTCGAGATCGCCGCATACCCAGGCTGAAGCCGCCGGCCATCCATCGGAGGCTCTGCGTGGAGGCGTGGTTGCAGATCTCTATTATGTGCTTCGTTCATATAGTTGTTTGCTGCTACATATGATTAGTACACTGCTGCCGCTGCCGCTGCTAAATTGTGCTTGACTGGGTAATTATATAGTTTGCATCGTTCTTGTGTGTGCTGGATGGTTTGATCTTAAAATTCTTACTACTGGTGTACTTTCTGTGCATATGTTTCGTTATGGCAACATCTTTCTGTGGACAACAATGTAATGAATGTTTGTAACAAACAAATGAGAAATTGTCCGGGTACGAAATTATAGCAAAATTGTTGCTAGGTTCGGCTTCTGTTGTAACCCTCGGTGTTACGCGCTAAATCATCTCATAAGCATCATATTAGTCTTGCATTGCATGTTGTGTTGTCTTGGTTAAGCTTCTTGTCTATAATTAATGTTGTGACCAAACACTAGAAAATGAATGTTTAACTAATACCCGTGCTTAGCAAGAGGCTTTATTGAGGTAGATAATAAATTTAGCTTGAATGTTGATATCTGATTTGAAGTATTTTTGCTGTAAATAAATATAAATTTCCTATGGTTGTGTAAAAGAAAAGAAAAGAAAAGAAAAGAAAAGAAAATAAAACGAAAACACACACACGTAGTACCCAACACCTAAAGCCACAAGATGGCAATGGGTACCCGAGTAACCGATGGGTTTTATCCGATTAAGACGCTGGTATGGGCGAATTTTTCTACCCGCGGGTGTGTTCTTTGGAAGAAATCCTCTACCCATCGGGTACACGGGTACGGGTATGGATATATACTACCCATACCCGCGTACCCGCGGGTAAAAAATACCCGCAACAATTAACTAACTATCATAATCAATTTAGCCCACATAACCTAATTATTTATCCCAAGTCTATGTGAACACTACTTAGTATATACATATTGGATGGAGTTGTATTTGGTGGTGTGAAAATTCCTAAATTTTTCATATATTGTTTATTAAAAAATGATATTTCTATGTAATTTTCGGGTATGTTCGCTGGTGCGAATACCCGTCGGGTAAAATTTACCCGCCGGGTGCGGGGTGTGGAACGATTTTCTTACCCGCGCGTGCGCATTCGCGGGTAACCCGACGGGTAAGATTTTCTCTGGCGGGTGCGGGTGTGGGTTCCTACTACCCGTCGGGTAAATACCCGTTGCCATCTTGACACGTGCGTACACACACGCACCTGGTTGCTGCCCTGTTGCCTCGCCGCTCGTGCACTCGAAGCGTTCCACTCCGTAGTTGCTGCCTTAGCCGGAGTGGCCGCTGCAGCTCCACGTCCACGCTGCTCGACTGCCGCTCCCGGTTCTCTCTGCCGTTGGCTGGGCCAACAACAAGCGTCTAGCCGGCTGGTTCATGCCGCAGCTTTGTTTGGCTGGAATTTCAAGACCAGCGAACAGACCCCAAATTCCAGCAGCGAGAAGTCATCTCGTGTCGAGCCGTCACGTCCCTAGCTCGTCCATCGAATCCCATCCCACCCCGCTTTGATTGGCGCCGTGTCAAGCTCCATTTTGGAGTTTTCCTTGCCGTCGGTCCATTTGAGGCCGAAAACGCCGTTTATACCTAGTATCTTATATTTCATCCGGCCTAAAATAACTATCATTTTCACTTCTCAAAAAATAATTGCCAGCAATTTTTTATAAATAATAAATATTATCGATTAGTATCATAATCGGTATCATCGGAAAGATCTCTAAGTCTAGTTTTTTTAATAAATTTATTCGAGACATAATTATTGCACGTATTTTTTTTATAAATTGAGTTAAACTTATGATACAAAAATAAAAAACGATAATTAATTTAGAACGAGGGAGTACTTTATTTGGCTTACCCTGCTGCCATCGTGGGTGCAGCGACAAACTCGAGGCAAGGGAACATTATTTTGTTCCCTATTATACGTCCATCAGATATATATCGAAACTGCCCTTGCGCCAATTATTATGGCCATCGATCGGCCAGTACTTAACAGGACGATACGGCCATCCGGCAACATGAGAGAAATTAACCGTCCTAAATTATACAATGTTTTAGCTTTTTTATATTAGTTGTTTAATGCTAAAAATTATTATATAATTTGGAATTGATGGGGTAGATGATACTATTTAAACCTTTCCCATACGATTAATGAGTGGTTTTTCGGTTCCATTGAAAACATTGTCCGTCGTCTAAGCACACGTAGACCAAAGAATTCAAGTAGTAGGTTTCAAAAAAAAAAAAGAATTCAAGTAGTATGTGTAGATGAAATAGGTGCACGGCTAAACCTTCTAAACAATGATTAGTCAAGATTAATTGTTGGCCATGAGGTAATTGTCTAACTAGCGTCATGCCTGTAAGATGACATTGACTTATTTTTGTGACTGGTATAGAACCATTTAGCGTCTTCCTCTAAAAATGATGTCCAAAGCAGAGGATTGAGAAGAAGAAGAAAGAGAAAATTCTCTGGATGAAGAAATCGATGGGCAGTTTCACTTGGACCCAGGGCACATCACACCTGAGAGAGGAGGACAAGACTCTTGATCTGTGGGTTTAATTTTTCCTTCTCAGCCAGCGACATCACTAAGGCCACTGAGGATGGCCTTACATGATCGGTTTAAAAATTAAAGATACATTCACAGGTACTCAATAGTTGTAATTGTCTCATCTACCATCTGTGTGCAAACCTAGTTACATTGTTTCTTTTGTCGATGGAAAATTAAACCGTAGCAGCTTTGGTGTTGAAGGTATATTCTTTTTTTGTCGATGGAGTATACTTGATGCAGTGCTCCTAACAATATCTGTTAAATAAGTTACTAAAATTGTTTTCCATCGAAAATCACCTTAATAAGCTTTGAACAGTAGGACTGTAGTACTGAAACAGTAACGGACAAATTGCATTCATGGTATAGTCTGGTAGATCATGTACGAACGAAGGTGGCACAACACCTATCACCTTTATTTTAAAAGAAAGGTGGGTCTGATGAATGACGCGTCTAGCACATTTTGGTGACAAATTTCCTTTTTCTTTATATGTGTAAAAAAGAAAGATCACAAGTGACAAAACCAGAGAGAGTGTCCGGTGGGCTGTCAGTACATACACCGGTGTGTTTGGTGGTCCGGTGGCATCGTCTGGGTCGGGGGTCCTCTGGGACCCCTCGCTCCTAAGGGCTGTTCGGCAGGACTTATAAGTTGGCTGATAAGCCAAAACACTGTTGAAACAGTTGATTTTCTATAAGAAAAAAATAGCGTTGGCTGATAAGCTGAAACGGCTTTTCAGTTAAAACGAACAAGCCCAGTTATCCCACTCCCACGGCCGCACAGCGCCCGCTGTCCGCCGAACGAACGCAAGAGGCGCGCCGCGCGCCAGAGTCCAAACCGCCGGAGGGCGGTGCCGTCATTCCGGAAACAGCCTTATCCGCTTCCGGTCCCCTTCGTCAGTTCCCCCCTCGTCTCTCTCGTTCTCTGCAAGCCACAAGCAGCAAACCCGCCCAGTGCACCCACTGCTTTCGCCGTCGGGTGGGATGGTGGCCACCGGCCTTGGTGCACTCGAAGACGTCCTGCGCGGCCTGCGTGCAGCCCTCGACACGGCAGATCGCCGAGAGCAGCGAGTTGAGCGCGACGGCGTCGGGCTTGAGGCCGTAGCGGTCCATGACCTCCAAGGCCACGACTGCATCCTTGAGGTTGCCACTGGCGCAGTAGGAGGCGAAGACGGAGGCGAAGGTGCCGATGGAGACGAGCCCTCCACACTCCTGGTTCATGGAGCGGATGGCGTCCCACATGGGCTCGAACATGGCGGCCTTGCCGAGGATGTCGACGAGGAGGTTCCATGCCTACCCGGTGTGCGACACGGACTGCCCCGCCCAGCGGAAGAAACGAACGGCGGACTTGGGGCGCTTGTAGCACTCGCGGGACTTGAGCACCACTTCCGCGACCTCCGCCGTGGGGCCGATGCCGCAAGCGGATAGCGCCGCCTCCACCTCCCCCGCCGGGACCCGGCAGATGATCTCCAGAAAAGCCTCCGCTCGCGGGTTCGCCTCCTCCTCCCTGTCGGGGCTCTTCTCTGATGCCGCAATCATTGCCGAAAGCGGGGGCTCCCTTCGACCTGCTGCTCCTCTATCTACTGATTCCGAATCCTCCTATCTCTTGGTTCGCGTCTGGATTTCAATCCGTATACTGTCGATTGAAGAACGGCAGAACCGATTTTGGAATTTGGAATCGACAGCACCGTCGCGGCGCTTGTTGGGGGGACTTGAGGCCATTGATCAGGCAGGGCGAGAAGCAGGGCGTCCACGATGTTTGGGTCTCAACTCTGTCCATTGGGCTTATTTGAGCCCACACGCCTCGCTCAGGCGCGCTGGGCGACCACCAACTAAAGTGAGATTTATGTAGGCCCAAATACGATGGCAAGGTTTGCTTGATCCTTTTTCTTTTCTTTAAAACCAACTGCTGCCTACTTTTTTAAGTTCAAAAGAAGAAACAAAAACTGCTGCCTAATTTAGTTCAAAAGAAAAAACAACAACTATTGCAAGCTTTGTTCTCCAAGCTGACTGGCCTGTTTGTTACACTTCATTTTGCCAGTTCAGGCTAAAAATTAGCTCAAAATAACTATAGTTGGCTAACAACTAGTTATTTTTAACTAAAAAATAGTCCTCCGTTTGTATGCATGAGAGGTAATTTTGACTAATTTTTAGCTAGATGACCATCAGTTCCAAAAAATGTGCTCTCCGGGTGAAGGTGAACTGTGCAGCGATACTAACCAGTAGTTGGAGATGGGGATTTGGGGATCATCTCCATTTGAAACAGATAAAAAATGTAAATTATTATTAGTGCGAAGTAACCCACTCACTCTGTCTTATCGCGCGCCGCATCACGAGCTTATCTGAAAGCTAAAGGTGACGGCTGTAATCAGCTGATTGCATATGAACGCAATCCGACGGTTAGTTTACTGAAGATGTTGCAACGAACGAATGGAATTAGCACAGCTTTGTTGATGTGTATAGTAGGCATATACGTGGATACTATATGCAGTACTAGTACCGATCTAATATTTCGGCGTCATTATTTATAAGGATATATAGGCTTTACATGAGCTATGGGTATATATTTAAGCATGTGTCTCGAAAAATAAAATGTGACAACAAATAAATCACACGCGTCGATCCAAAAGCCGTCAAGTTAGCGTGTGCGTACCATGCGGTAGTACAATCTACTACTACATACTACTGTCCACATCAAGATTGATGTACCGCGCGCAGTACCCAAATGTGTCACAGACTGAAAACAAAAGCAACCCATGAGATTGGCTGCAGGTTTGACAGCCAAAAATAGCCACACGACTTTCTTTCTGAAGAGATCACGGAATTTCAGTCAGACAAGGTGTATCCGATTGATTAGTCCGCAAGTGACAGATCGACTTGCTCGAATTGATACTATATTATTATTATATCATAGTATCATACCATACATGTACGTACGTGGTACAGTACGTACGTACCGTATGTGTTGTGCGCTCTGCGCGCTGGAGTGACTGTCGAGCAGTCCGGAATGCATACGTTATTGACCTGCGCTGCGGTGCTGATCCAATCCAAGCACGCAGCTTTTTATCCGGAACAGAGCAGTCGTGATGGAGGAGTCCCGGCGCTGCAAGCAAAGATTTTTTTTTTTTTTTTGACGCCTCTCATCTGGGTACAGCTGTAGTACCTGCTACACTCAGATCATTAGACCGCGTCCTTCTTGAGATCACCGAATCTATTCATAGCTCCGTAGACTACGGGCACGTCGTATTCCCTCTGTGGCTTCACGCGTTGAGAGGCAACGAAGTTTTATTGGGGACGCCCCCGGTGAGAAACGCGATCGAATTCAGGATTCGAACTCGACGCCCCCGGTGAGAAACACGATCGAATCCAGGATTCGAACTCGCGTTGGTAGCCTGCACACCCGCAGGTCGTAGCACCCGAGCTACGCTCGGTTCTCAAGAAAATTTTTTTTGTTTGAAACGCTGCAAGTCAACCTGGAACTGGATTGAAATCCAAATCCAAAGTAGAGAATTTAAGAAAAATCCAGACGTGAAGAATCCACATCCAGTCCTATCCAATTTAAAGGGCAAAATCCTATCCTATCCAATCCACTCTCCTAACATCCAAACTCAATCCATAATCCAACGAATTGTCTTCCTCTAGCTCCAGACCGGATGAGGCCGCCGCGGCGCCACCACTTGGAGCGGGAGATGAGCGTCTCTCCGGCGAGTGTGCGGCGGACGATGCCTGCGACCAGCGCGACAGCCTCCTTCCATGCGCGGCTGTTGCCAGATCTCGTCACAGCGCATCTGTTGCCAGATCTCGTCGCCGTCGGCCTCTAGCGGCTCCTCCGGGGAGCCCGCCGAGGATGGACGCCGCAAAGGTGTGGGCGTGCGGATGGCGGCGTGCGTGCGGTAATCTCCGCAGCAGGCGGAGGTGGCCGAGGAGCGGCACGCCACGAGGGGCGACGAACAGACGAAGGGGTGCAGGAATAGACGTCGACCCAATGGATATTTGGACTTTGTGTGCTGCATATCCACAATCCCAATCGTGCATTGGTTTTAAATCCAGAAATTATCCGACTCCAAACAAATCCAATCCAAGGTAGTCCGTGAATAAAATATCCATTATACTGTGGACAATCCAAATCCAGTTCCAGGTTGAGCTGCAAGCAAAGAACTGGTAGGCCAGCCAACGTCTCTCCGAGACATGCATGTCGCTGATGCCTACGTCCAACGATGATCGATCGACACCGTGGCCCGCCTTATTAATGTCAAAAAAGCAGCGCACGGAACCGATCGGGACGGGGGTGGAAATTAAATGCGGGATTGAATAGAACGGGACAGCTAGCGCGATCGTATATATATTCGATTATAACCCGGGCGGGCGCGTACGGCTCACACGCATGTCTGTCGTAATTGGCCGGGCGACGGCGGCGCTGGCACTTGTGGTTGTGGTCGTTCTTGGAATCGACGGACGCAAGTCCCGGCCCTTCACACTCTACAGCTTCACCGTCGAGTCTGAGGGGTGAGATCGATAGAGAGCATCTGCATGGAAAATTTGCCGTGGCGTTGCTCGTCATCATATTAGCGCACCCGTACACGGCAGATCGAGGGTCGGTGTAACGCCATACGGAGTACTCCTACTATGTCGACATGCATGGTTTTGGTCAGGGTCAGCCCGTCCGTTCAGGTACGAGAAAGGGATAACGATGATCGATGAGGACGACTCGTGTACAGTACAGAAGGGCGCTGGAGTAAAACTCTGCATGCTGCCTGCCTACTCCTACCTTTTTCATTGCCCGCGGCGTGCGCGCGTACGTGGGCGCGCGCGCCGGCACGTGGAGTCCGCCAGTGCGCGCACGCCACAGCCGCGCGCGCGCGCGAGGCTCCCTCGTGGTCGTGGCCGGGTGTGTTTGCGCATTTGCGTTGCATGCATGCACCTTGGAAACCACAGCTAGCGCTTCCGTCCGTCTTGCAGCTGCAGGCGACAGACAGACTAGTGTTCAGGATCAAAACAAGAACGAACGCATGCGTGGTCGACGGGAGGGACGTGCGGATCGGCCGGGCGACAACTAGCCGCTCCGTGCTGGTTATTATCCATAATAACACTGCGTGCGCACTGTGCTGTGGTCACAGGACTATGCACCGTGTATTTAGCCGCTCTGTCACAGCTAGCTAGCTTGCATTTGTCGCGGCGCTGACGATGCCATTTTGTGCGCGTGGCACGCCGTTCTTTGGGACCGCTCTGATGAAAAACATTCAGTGTGTATTGGGTTGTGCAGACGAGCTTTCAGCATATGCGTACGTGATTCTTTTAGCGCGCGCGGCAACAGTGTGTTCTTCTTGTCACGCTCGCGAACAAGGGAAAACAGTGCTCTCAGTCGCGGTCGTGCAGTTTTTGGTTGTTTGCCGATCGCCGTCGCCAGTCCTGTGGTTTACATCGCCCTCCCAACTCAAAATTATGGGCCTTCTGTTCTTAACACTGTAGTAGAAGAAAATGTTGACTGACCAACTTGTCTGCACTGCTGTAATCTTTGGATCAGGACGTGCGAAAGCTACTCCGCCTATGCATATCCTCAAATAATATATTTTATTTATCATCGCACGGGAAAACTCGTCACGTACGAGTAGTCATGAACGGCTCTACTGCCAGCCCGGCCCCGGAGTCCCGCCGGACCGTCCCTCTCCGCTCTGGCCACACAGTCGCTGTGGGGGGACCTTTGCCAGTAGGCCGGCCTTCACGTGGCCACCGGCGGCGTTACGTGGCGAGCGTGAGGTGCAAGACCGCCTGTCACCGTCGCAGACCCATGGACAGGACGCTAGCGAGGGGCGAGGGCCCTGCTGCCTCGTGGGTGCAGCGACAAACTCGAGGCTATGGAACATTATTTTGATATTCCCTATCATACTGTACGTCCATCAGATACCGGAACTGCCCTTGCGCCAATTAATTGTGGCCCTGGAACATTATTTTTATTCCGAGGAAGGAAGAAGAAAAATGCTCTTACGTCCATCAGATACGACCGTACGGCAACCTGTGACAAATTAACCGTTCTGGAATCAAAGCTAGAAATACGTTTTTTTTAATGGAGATTATAAGATATTTTAGTTTTTTATGGAATATATTGTTTTATACTATGTATTTAGACATAGTCTCTACGTCAGTTCACAGTAAAAGCTACGTATGTATTTACAAAGGCTAAAATGTCTTATATAATTTGGAACTAAAAGAGTAGATAATACCATTTAAACTATACGATTTATGCAGTTGTCCCATTGTAAATCATTGTTCATCTAAGCACACCTATACTTTGATGATCCTATTGCTTACTACAATTTGACGTCGGCACTCGCCAGTGCTCTAAATATATCTGTTAAATAAATTACTAAAATTGTTTTCCATCAGAAATCGCCTTAATAAGCTTCAAACAGTAGGATCAGTAGGACCGAAACAGTCAGTTATTTGGAAAACGGACAAAGTGCATTCATGGTAGATCATGTACGAACTACGGAGGTGGCACAACACCTATCACCTTTTTCTAAAAAGAAAGGTGGTTTGGCATTTCTGTCTTGATGACGCATCTAGCACACATTTTGGTGACAAATTTCCTTTTTCATATGTAACAAAAAGAAAAGATCACAAGTGACAAAAACCAGTGTGTCCGGTGGGAGGTCAGCACACCCGTGTGTTTGGTGGTCCGGTGGGGTTTTGTTTTGCATCACTGCATTGCATTGCATGAACTGTTCCTATCACAAAGGTTAACGCATCTAGTAGATCGCTAGCGTTATCCAACGTTGGCGTGGCCATACTACCTCCCACGGCCGCACAGGCGCCCACCGTCGCGCTGTGGCGCGCCAAAGTCCAAACCGCCCGAGGGCAGTGCCGTCATTCCGGAAACAGCCTTATCCGCTTCCGGTCCCACAGTCAGTTTGTTCCCCCACTCGTCTCTCTCGCTCTGCAAGCAGCAAACCCAACCCGCCCAGTGCACCCACTGCTTTCAGCTTTCCAGCTTCCACCATTTCCACCCTCCTCACACACCCGACGCTATAAAATCCAACCCCGTGCAAGTTCCAATACCATCATAGCACTCCTAGTCCTCGCACCACACATCACTCTTGTCTCGCACTCCTCTCCTCCTCGGCAAAAGTGAAAAACATCAGTGTAGTCGCGACTTTCCGCGAAGCGAAGCGTCGTCACGGCCGTAGAGCCAGCAGCAAGCCAGAGCCACTGATCGGTCGTCGGCATGGCCGGGAGTGCGAGGTCGGCGGCCGCGAAGCACGCGTACCGGATGTTCGCGCCGTCCAGGAGTGCCGCAACGAGGGGCCCCGGCGCTGGCTCCCGGAGGAGTTCGATGAGTCGGACGTCGTCTGGGGCTCGTTCGGCGCGGCATCCGCCGGCGGCGGTGCGGACTCCCACCCAGCGCTGGGGTGGAGGTGGCCGCGGCCGGCTGGGCGCGCCCGATCCCCAGCTCCCGGGCCGGGCGGAAGAAGCCCGCCGCCGTGGACGGCGGCGGCGGCGGCGCCGCGGCGGGGTCGGTGCCGATGAACATACCGGACTGGCAGAAGATCCTCGGGGTCGAGTACCGGGACCACTCCCACGCGGGCGAGTGGGAGCCTGACGCGGACGACGACGGAAGCTACGGCCGGGTGCGCGGCGCGGAGATGGTGCCGCCGCACGAGATGGCGGGGCGCAGCCGGGCGGCGTCCATGTCGGTGCACGAGGGGATCGGGAGGACGCTCAAGGGCCGTGACCTCAGCCGGGTCCGGGACGCCGTCTGGAAGAAGACTGGCTTCGAGGACTGAGATGTGAGAGTGGGACGATCCATCGCCGCGCGCCGGCGGGAGAGCTGGCTCCGCTGGGCGCGCGGTTGCCGGTTTGGTGCAGGTACCGATCGGTAGGTTAGAAAAAATGAGCGGTGCTAATTGCTTATCTCTTGATTTCTTTTTTCTTTTTTACCCTTTTTGTGTTGATGCGAGCCAGAGGGTGGGGTGTTCATTCATGGTGTGACAATTTTAAGGGCACCTGAGGAAAAAAAAAAAGGACGAACTTGTACCATCGATTAGTTGGGTTGGTCCCTTGTAGTATATGGTTTTCCCCTTTCAAGAATGGAAAATTTCAATTTGCACCTGATGCAGATGAACGCTAGCTTCCCTACTGTGTTCTACGTATGCTAAACCGCAAAGATTAACAGCAGCACTGCAGAGACAGACAGCAAAAGCCGCGATCGTAGTACGTTGATGGGTACCAGTGTCCAGTAATGGGTTGCATAGCACCAAATGATCGATGATGTGAGGCGCCGATGTAACGGCAGGCAAGACGGCCCCGCTGCACTCGACAGTAGGAAGACACCCGGATAATCCAGGGCCTGTACATGGATCTCTTAAAATAGCTTCCATAATACAACCTGCTGTCAGCAAAACAAAACGTTCGGTTCGAGGCTGGGATTAAGAAAACACGCACATCATCCATTCATGCTGCGAATCTCCGTGCTAGAGGTGGCAGGGGCTTCAATAATTGATGGATTGGGTCGGATTAGGGAGTACTACTGCTGATCCTGCTGCCTAATTATAGCAGTGTAGATGGCGTGGCGCGGTGTCGTTTTCCCGGGCTCGGCGCTGCCAGCGGATGGATAAGATGACGTAGGCCCCGCGCCGGCGCGCGCGACGCACCCCATCCTGCCAGCTTGCTGGTTGCTGCAGACGGGAACGCGGAAACCATCAAGCAGGCGGCATCAGGACGGACGAGGTGGACTACTCGCTGTCCGACCCGAGTCACCCGACCCACCGCCGAGTCGTGAGTCGTGACGCGCACTGATCCCACCCATCGAAGCAACAAGAACTGGACAAAAGGGAGTTTCGAGGGCGGGGACGCCGGTGTCCCCACCAGACGTGGCGTCCTTGGACGCTGCGGCGGATTCAGAGCCGATCGAGGTCGAGTCGTTTTGGAGTCTCGTACGGGAACGGGACGGGACGTGGGGGTGGGTTGCATGTGACAGCAGATGCATGCAGCCGCGGTGGCGCGTCGGCGGGGCTCGCGATCAAATTTGTCGGGTCCGAGGCTCCGAGCACCTGCCTGTTTTTGGGCTGTTGGCCATGCACAGCCCGCCCCGGCGCAGGCATGTCATGCCTGCCGCGACCTGCGAGCTACACGCGCGATAATTTCCGATAGATCTGGATTCTGGAGGGGAGGACTGCACGTACTACGAGACTGCGGGTGGGTGAGAGGAGGACCGCGATCCGTGCGAGTCACTGCGGCCACTGGAAAAGGGTGGACTCTGACACTCCCTATACCGCGCTCACTGGAAACCCCAAGGGGTGGGCGGCCAGACGTGGCGACCGGCCGCGGCCACAGGCGGGGCCGCGGGGGCGTGCGTGTCACCTGTCGGGTAGAGTACTCCTACTCCGTAAAGGCCACGCACCAACGCCCACGGCTACCCAACTTTCCTATGGGCTGGGCTGATTGATCCGTCGCCGCGCGAGGGCCCGGCAGATGGTTTTGACACTGGACTGAGCGAGTCAGTGGGCGTGGTTGGCGTCAGGTTACTAGTAGGATTGTTGTTCTGCGACGGAGGTGGGTGGCGGTTGCGGCTCTCCCTCCTCGCGCTCGCCCGGGGGGGCCCACGGGCCACCCCGGTCCAATATTTTCTAGAGGTTTCTTCGATCTGCCGAAACGGGACCGTCCGGTCCTGAAACGGCAACAACAGCAATTTCCTGACGTGGACACGACGTGTAACCGCCGTTCCTACCCATTGCCGGCTCCTCCGGACTGCATGCACTCCATGCCAAGACAAAGCTCCGTCTCTCTCTCTATTTTTATTTTTTTTTAAAAAAAGCTCTATCTCTATCCAATAATCGGTCGGTTTTGCTGATGTGTCAGCACTGTAGGAGCAATACTCATCGTTTGCTCCAGGATGGCGATCGATGATCAACCAAGAAACGCCAAAACAGTTCCATCTCCCGGCGGCACGCACCTTGGTGCGTACGGCACGGGCACCATCGTTACCATGTAACAGTAGCGAAGGTCAAATTGTACCCGAGCCAACAGTGGCCAGTTGGTCACACTAATAGCGCTGTCGTCGCTCCAAGAATTGGGATGATCTTGTATTGTTGTCCCATGCAAAACCACTCGGAATCGGGGCCATCATCACCTCTCCTCTGTTCATAGCTAGCACTTGCGTATTTTCAGTCGTCACAGAGGCACGGTCCCAATGCGAAATCTGGCTAGTAGTAGAAGAATCCGCACACTGTATCCATCGATGCAACAGAGCAGGGCCATACATATCCTGTCACCAGGAACGCCCTTTCAGGTCAACACAGAGCTGCGGTCTATGCAAGGTGAGAGTCGAGCTCACCTTTTCTGGACTCCGAAATTCCGTCTCCACGTCGGTCACAGGTTCGGTGCTCGGGAAGTCTCTGCCTCTGGCATCAAATCAAAAACATCTAATCGCACCGGATGACGACGAAGCTCCAGCGGGCCCTGATAAGTTTAGTCAATCGGATGAGGGTTAGTTAGCTCTAGACGAGACATTCAGTTGTACGTTGTGCCGAATTGCCAATCTATACTTTTTTTTTTTAAGAGTAGACAAAATTTTCAGTGGTTTTCGCTATCTCGTATGACGCCCTGCTTCCTAATGACGTGATTTGCTTCATGACATTTGTGTCAGTTATCTCCGCTAGTCAAGTCCTTCACTTTCTCCCTTCTAGTGACGCAATTAAGCGAAGCATCTTTCTAGAACCACCACCACATCTCAAATCGCATCCATTTACTACCAGGCAGCATAGTATATTTTATAATCTGATCGCACTTGCACTCATGGGGGACAAACAAAAGTACACTGGTCCAGTATGAAGTACTCCCTCCGTTCTAAAATAACTGTCGCTTACGCTTTTCAAAAAACAAATACCAGTAATTTTTATAAATAATAAATATTATCGATTACTATCATAATTAGAATATTGTTCTATTTTCATAGAAAAATATGTTCTCAGTTTAGAAAAATAGTATTCTACTTTTTAGGTTCATACAATTGGTATTATAATATAAATTAAAATAAATAATAATAATAACAAAAAATAAAAAAATATACAAATAGTAATAAATACATATTCCCTCTGTTACCATTTTTAGGCGTGTATAAGACAGATACCAAGAAATTTAGATGGAGCATTAACAAGTGTTGAGTGTTGTGCTTTATCCATCAATGCATGCATGCATGCAGACGTTTGGTATCCCAGGCTCCCAGCTAACCAATCAAGCGGACGTCTCGTCTCTGCTCATGGCCAAAAATGCTTCGTGTTTGCTGCATACTTACAACGTATGAGTAATTGCCGACACTGTGTTTGGATTCCTACTCAGTCCACATCCCCACGCCTAATATACACTCAAAACTGAGAAACCAGCGTGCGCTTAAGAAAAGATAACGAAGAGAGTACGTAACATAAATAAAATATAAATAAAAAATAAATCTAGAACAAAGCATAAGAAACAAATAAAAACACATTACAGAGAAAACAATAAAAGAACATCATATGGATACTTATGAAAAAAAATACTAAAATATATTATAAAACATCACACGTATACTAAGTGGACACCACTAAATAGATCATCGAACATCAATAAATACATTATAGAACATAGCATATATATTACGTGAACATCACTAAATACATCATGAAACATCACATGTATACTAAGTGAACATTGCAAAAAACATCATTGAACATCACTAGATACGTTATAGAACATCGCATGTATATATATATTATGTGAACATCCCTAAATACATCATAGAACATCACATGTATATTAAGTGAACATCATAACAAATATTATAGAACATCACATGTATACTATGAGAACATAACATATATATTACGCGAATATCGCTATATACATCATAGAACATTACATACATACCATGTGAACATAAAAAAAACATTCTAGAACACTAGGTCTATAACATGTGAACATAGAAAAACATAGAACATCACATGGATACACATAAACACGAAAAAATAATAAGAAAACAGAGAAGGAATAAAAGAAAGATAAAATATAAAAATGAAAATAATAATAAAAATATATAAACATGAAAGGAAAAATTAAAAAATAGTGATACATGAAAAGAAAAAAAAGAAAGAAAATAAAATAAAAGAAGAAAAGAAAAGAAAAGAAAAATAAAAAATAAATATAAAAAATATGAATCAAAGAAAACATAATTAGAAAAGAAACAAAGAAAACAAATACAAAAGAAATCTCAAAGAAAAAAAAAAAAGAAAAGGAAATAAAATGATAATATAGAAAATAAAATATTAAACATAGAAAATACTTAAAGTAAAAATAGAAAAATAGAAAATCTATTTGAACACAAAATGCATTATAGAACATCATTAGATAATATGAGAACATCATATTTATACTTCGCGAACATCAAAAAATGCATCTAGAACATCACAATTTCTAGCATGTGAAAAAATACTGTAGAATACTTTATATATATGTATGTTATACACATAAAAAATCACAAAACATGATATTGTATACCACGTGAGCCTAACAAAATCTTAGAACATTACATCAATACTATAGTATAAACATCTCATAGAATATTGAGAATAAAAACTAAACATAAAAAATAATTAAGTAAGGTAAAATAGAATAGAAAATTTTTAAAAAAAGGAAAATCACGTGAAATGAAAAAGAAACAAAAATAATTTGAATAAAAAAAAAAAAAATTAATGAGAACATGAAAGCAAAAAGAAAAAGAAATAAAGAAATAAAATAAACATGAAAATAAAAAATAGAAAGAATAATAAAAAACACACAAAACTACAAAAATAAATATAAATAAAAAGGAAGCATGAAAAGAAAAGAAAAAAAAAAAAAAAAACATTCTTAACTAACTACTGAACGCTACCTGAAACAAAAAAGAAAGGAAAAATACTATAAGAAAGGTTAAAAAGACACACGTGGCTACCGCTGCAGGAAATAAATCTCGTCATATCCTTGCCCAGCGGCCAGCGCGCGATTGCATGCAGGCATGTGGGCTATGCGTGGGCCTCGCGGGGGAAGACATGTTGCATGCATGCATGTGGGCCTTGCTGCCTCGCGGGAAGAAGTCGCTGCCATGTACACTAGCCTTGCACCGGAAAATAGCGCGCGCGCCTGTTCGGACGGTGGCTCCCGTCCGAATGTTCGGACGGGATAATTTCCGCCCCGCGCCCCGGCTCCTCGCCTCCCTCGCGCGGTATTCCTTTTGTCAAGCCGAACCTGACTTGGAATCGGATTTATTTTCGACCCGACTCCGCTCCACATTTTGATCTTCCTCTCTATATATAAGTGGAGAGAGGTAGTCCTATCTGATTTATTAAGCGGATAGAGGGTTGTGCTGGTCAGAGATCGAAGATCCCTCTATTCCTTGCGAGAAATTCTCTGTCGGGATCTGCAATGGGCAGATCGGAGAAGGGAACGTCACCGTCGTCGTCGTCGTCTAAGCGGCGACGGTGGAATGAGGATTACGCCACTAGTAGGCGTAAGCACTTGTATCTCGTTCTAGATGACTGGAAGGACGGGTACAGCATCCACAAGCTTGATGCCGACAACATGGATCGTTCAAGGCACCTCTCTGAATCTGCTGTCCTCCGGTTAGTGGCGCCAGTGCTCGGTGAAATGGCCTTCACGTCCTTGGGCTCCAACATCTTCGTTGACACCAATATTTGGCGTCGTGGCAACCATGCTTCTCCAACCCTTGTCTACAACACGGAGAATGCTAGCCTCGACCTCGGTCCACGTGTTCCTGACGAGGTATTCAGCTTGGGGGGAGCCATGGCTGTTGGTGAGAAGTTGTATGCAGTGACAACACATCGTGCACTCGATTCTTCACCCGCCATGCAGGTGTTGTCGTGGGCACGCACCAGCAAGATGGAACCATGGGATCCATTGACGAACTGGTCCTGGAATAGCCTCTCAACTCCGTGGCCGATCGAGGGAATTATGATCGTCTCCTACGCATTGCATCCGGACGGACACACCCTTTTCATATCGACAAGGGTGGGAACCCACTCTTTCGACACCAGGCATGGCGGTGTGTGGGGGGAGATTAGGGATTGGGTGCTACCTTTCCGAGGCCAAGCTTACTATGATGCAGACCTGGACGTATGGGTTGGGCTTCACTGGAAGGAGGATCACATTTGCTGCTGCCCAGTTGCTTCCCGGAGTGACACCATTGCGCCATTGCCGGAGTGCAGGATGCTCAAAGAGAAGCTGTTCCACAGCAAGGAGGTCAAACCGAACCTGCACTCGCCCTTGAAACCCACTCTTACATACTTGGGAGACAGCAGGTTTTGCCTCGTGGAGAACATTTTGTGTGGTGAGGATTTTCGTGATGGCTCTGTGATCCATGTCACCTTGTTTGGTCTCAAGTATGATCATAAAGGCGAGCTGAAAACTAAGGTTCGCCGAACCACTAGTTCCTATGCGGTATCCAAGAATAGCCGATCTTCTCATGCAGCATTCTGGATGTAACCTAGGAATGATTTCCCTCCTGCATGCATGCTTGCGACGATCTTCCTCTTTAACTGCTTTCTGAGTAACATCCCTAAATTAAAACTTTATTTGGATTTGGGTGTATGTTAGCATGTTGGGAATCACTGCTGCCTTTGAACAATTGCCATTTGTTTCTTGTATGCATACTAAAAGTGCTCTGGATGTAATTTATGATCAGTGGCAATGCAAAGATAAATATTATCAGTTTGTATTATGTCAAGCTGCAGTAGAAGAAACTTTAGACCATCTCTTCATTGAGTGCTCCTTTGCAAAAGATTGTTGGAGTCTGTTGGGCATTACCCTACACAATAGGTCAATTATCACAGATTGTGTGCTTCAAATTAGAGACAATTCACATCCAGTCTTATTCGTGTTGGTGGCAATCTTAATGAGTTAGTCAATTTGGACAGTGAGAAATAACTTCATCTTCAAGAATGAGCAGCCCAATATTCTCACAGTTAAAGAAATTTTCAAGAAAGAGTTGTCCCTTCTCTCCTTAAGAGCTAAGACTAGAGTTTCAGTGACCTTTGGTTTATGGATACAAAATCTGTTGTAAACTCCCTGTTCGTACTTCTTGTTTTTTCCTTTCGTTTTTTTGTGTCTTGAACTTCGTACTCTGCTTTGTCCTTCCCTTGTTTAATAAATTTTGTGTAATTTGTTATGCCAATTCTGGAAAATGTTGTGCTACCATTGTCAGTTTCATGTTCAAATGTGCTGTAGAGTCTTGATCTTTGCAAAGTCACGCTAGATTTATTACTCCAAGCGGAGTTCATTTATAATCTCAAGAGCGCACCGTGTCTCAATGCGCTATACTACTCTGCCGGTTGCTATTCAGGACTAAGTTGTACAGGCTCTATTTGGCCATGTCCAATGATGATACTGTTGGATGTTGCATGTCATGATGCCATTTCTGCTGACCTGGTGGCTGCTGCGGAGGCGTGACTAAGTGGCGATGGCGTCGCCACCGGCGACGCAATGCTCTTCCCTGTCCCCTCCAGTGGTCGTATACTCGTATTCTCGCAGTATGTGTGTTACGCATGCGCCTGTAGTTTGCAGGGTTCGGGGCTTCACTGCATAATTGCTGTCCTGCACGTGCACGTGAGTCGCCAGACAAAGTTTCTGTGGGGGCTGTGTGATCATGGTAGCCGACACTAGTAGAGCGCGTCATCGAATCGAAGCTTCGTAGTCGCAGGAGACAAGGCCATGTCCTACTAGCTCCTAGTACGTACTAATGTGAGAATCATTTCGATCTCGCAGTGTGCTTGTCTGTAACTCGAACACAAATGGGCCTGCTACCAGAATAGAACTACGGAGTAGTCCACATTTGCAAAGCGCTTGTTGACTTGATCCGGCCTGACTTGTGTTGATATAAAGGTGTTACCCTGTTCTGCTAACACTAGAAGATCTACTACTCGTCAGTGAAGGCGAACCAAGCTAGCACTGGGTTCAACGCTGTCGGTCGGAATGGGAGGCAAACGCGGCGAGACATTCGGCCTGCCGGCTGCCGCGCGCATCAATAACACGGCCATCGCCCTACACAGCTAGTTAGTGTAGCGATAATGTATTCTTCTCTGTGTAATTTCGATCAACCTCTTCTGAAAAAGTTACAGATAGTAAGATTTTGGGGAAGTGTTTCACGGATTACTTTACGTTGTGTTTTGTATTCGGAGTTTCGTCTTGCAGTTGAATTGCTAAAAAGTACTCGTAGTACTCCGGCGCTTTGCTTCATCTCTTGTGTTGTGCCTATACAAATACTAGTAAGGCACTCTTGTCAAAAAAAAAAAAAAAACCCAGTAAGGCACATCAAGCAGGCCCGTTGACGTTTGGATTATAGTTGGCCAACCGGGCCGCACGGCACGGCACGGACACGAGCATGGCACGGTCAGGCACGGCACTACACAGCACGGCAACTTAGCCGTGCCGTGCCTGGCAGTGCCGCCGTATCGAGTCATGGCCTAGGCACGACACTAAGAGCCTTCAACCGTGCAGCGCCATGCCGCAGGCACGACGGCCCACGCGTGCCCGTGCCGGGCGCCTCGAACCGCCAAGCGAGGCCACGCAGCACCATTGGCGATGCACAGCAGACGCCGCGGCCAAGGCCGTCGCCGTGGCGCCTCACCAAGTCGTCGTGCCGCCGCCGAGCCACGCCGGTGCCGTTGAAGGAGGTCGCCGCACAACGCCGGAGTCGCTATTGAGGAGGAGAGCGAGGGAGCCGCCACCGAGGAGAGGGAGGGAGAAGCAGAAGCCGTGGGAGGGAGCGGAGGAAGGGGCCGGAACCGCGGCTTCCAAGCGAAGCACGAGAGGGAGAGACATGGGGTCAGGGAGTTGAGCGGCGGTGAGGATAAGGATGGAGTCATGGGGATTTCTTTTTATATGTAGGGTTTCTAATCCAACGGCTAGAAAAAAATACAGGACATCTAACGGTTGCTAGTTACCGGGCCGTGATCGTGTCGCCCATTAGTCGTGCCGTGCCCGGCTGGCACTACGGGCCAGCATGGAGGCTCAGGCACGGCACTACGATCGGGTCCGATCGGGCCGTGCTAGGCACGGGCACGACAAGAGCTGGGCCGGGCCGTGCCTGGCCGGGCTTTCTCGTGTCGTGCTCGGGCCGGCCCGTAGTGTTAGTGCCAAATGGAAAATTATAGTTTGGATCCTCAGCCGGTAATTGATTAATTAACTTCTCATCGGAAGCGGAGCTCGTCTCCCCAGCCGCTGCCTCCGCCTCCGACATGGCGCAGTGTGCCGCGGCGAGGTCGCCTCGGCCGTTGACTTCTTGACCCCGCTGACCGAGCAGTGCTTCGTCTCCGTCTCGCCCTCTCCTGTCGCATGTGCGGTATGTGCTGTGCCGCCGTGCGTTTGCTGTCGCTTGGCTCGCTGGCGCCTCGACGGCACACGCCGGCACTGGCGCTCCGGCGACGGCGTGCACCGCACCGACGCCGCTTTTCTTTGTTCCGTCGGTCCGTTCCCTCGCTACTTGTGGACGGAAGCAGATGGGAGTGGGCAGTGCATGCAGGCTGACAACGCGTCACGATGGTCACGGGCCGCCGTCGTTCTCCGTGTCCGAAGGAGCCAGTTCTTTGAAGGCAAGGCAACATCTCCTAGCGGACAACAGCGACGACCGTGATGGTAGCCAGCACCGACAGACCGATCGACGGTGTCGCCTGAACAGACGTACTGACCGATTAAAATTCTAATGATGCCCCCCTTCGATTCACGTCACGCCACCACCATGTGTGATCGCGCACCTGCTGCTGCTGCTGCTTCCAGCTGGTCGCCTGGTCGTACAGTATTTCCTCGTAGGCCATCCCATCAGCTGTCAAATCAGCCAGTTAATTCCATCGCCTGCTACGCTAATCCTACTGGCTGCTGCTCCTCCGTACCCTAAACTCTGACGGATTAGTATTAGTTTTGCAATCCCGACAGCGGAAGCATTTAAGCTAGGCAGGCCCGACACTTGCGCCACGAAGCGTGGCGACTTGCTACTTTGCATTGTATCCAAAGTCATAAACATGTGCCGATCCCTTGACCTGCCATTATGCCTTCCAGTTGTTGTCACACTGCAAGAGCTAAACCCTCCTCATTAGTAGACAGCAGGCGGTGTGGCCTGGTCTGGTTAGGTAGGTACCCGTAGACAACAGACTAGTATAATAGACAGACACATCCATTCTGATACTAATAACCTGCTGGTAATCCCTGTCGCCTCTGCATGCTCTGACCAGTGACCCCTGACCGACCAGACCCGTCGCCGTCGACGTCATGTGTGCGAAAGCGAAACGCAGGCAGAAGCAGAACGGCAAACCATCCCTGTCTGACGACACGCACCTGTCGTCTTCGTCTCGCGGTGGAGCATTCTATCAGGAGCGGTGAGACGGCCGGTGACGATGGACGACGCCAATGGTCGCTAACCCTCGCTCTGCCTTTGCCGTGCGCCCGCGCCTTTCCTGCCCGTGTTGGCATCGGCGACAGCGACGCGGTCAAGAACACCTACCGAACAAGCAAGCCAAGCCGGGGGGACCGACCGGCCTAGCCTAGTGACGGAGCCATCTTTGTCTCCTGGTGGTAGCTGGTCCAGGGTCTCTCCTCCGTCGTGGTGCGATCTGCACCGTCGTCGTTGACGAACCTCTGCAGATCAATCAGTAGGAGTACCTCTGTCTGTCGCGGAAGATGACGACGGCCCTTCAGTCGTCAAGTACGACCAAAGTTTGGCACGGATTACCATGGCTAATTCCCAAGACCAACAACACTTGTGTTCCTGGAGGTTTCTGTCAATGAATTGATTAGTCAGCGGTGGAAATTCCAAGAGCTTAATCAGAGGCGAACAACACAATGACGATGATGATGAAAGACATGTCAATGGAAGCGGCACTATTTGCACTGTTCGCTCTGGTGGCGTTAGCTGGGACGTCCATTTCGTGCAGCAATGCAAAGCAAAATATCCTGGGCGAAACGGGCAAGCGGCACAATTATTTTGCCGCGGCAGGCAAACGACAAGGCGCTGGTTGGACCGAAGGGCATCATCATCAGAGCATCCGGCAGCAGGAAACGCAACAGAAAGCACAGTGTCCCGGCTTCCTGCCACAGACAAACAGGGGAACCAATGAAATGCCTGGAGCCCGGCCAAGCCGTCAGAACTTGCAGTGAGCCAGTGACAGATATTCCGGGCATTCATCAGTCGATTCACCTGCTGCTGCTCCTGCCTCTCTGGCCTCTGGCGCCGCTGCTCCACCGGTCGGGATGCCAGAAGCCCCTAGCACTAGCAGCCGGTTTTCCAGGACCTGCAAGGTTTCAAGTTTTTCTAAGACCATCGCTTATCCGCACTGTCTGCGTCCCTCTATAACCACCCCTCTAAAAGGAATATTCCGTCCCGGCCATCGAATTCTATACTCTATACTCAATTCTTCCGCACTCATACATCCTTTACATATCTACTCTATACCGAAAGTGGGACCCACACATAAGCTTTTTTTAATAATAAAACAACTCCCTCCCCTATTTCTCTCTTCCCCTCTCTCTCCCCCCTCCCTCCTGTCTCTGTCTGTCTCCCACCCGGTGGAGCTCCCAGCTGGCGGCCTTGGGCTCGCCGGCCGTGGCCTCGGCGGCCTCGCCCAGCGACGGCGGGCGCTGGGCGGCTCGGCCCGGCGGGCTCGAGCGCTGGGCGGCCTCGGCCAGCGTGGGCGCGCAGCAGTTCGCAGCGACGTCGGCCTTTCCCCGCGGCCCGCGCCGCAGGTGGACGCCGCCCTCGCGGGCTGTGGCGCTGGCGGCCCTCCCAGCGCCGGTCGCTGCAGCGAGTGCCCTCCGCCGCCTCCTCTCTCCCCGGACCAGCAGCGAGAGCCTCGTGCTCGCGGCCGAGGCGACGTGGGAGCCGCCCTCACGGCGAGGCGAAGCGCGCTGAGCCGCCATCGCGCTGAATCGGGCGGAGCTTCGCGGCGGCGTCCGGGCGGCGCTTCAGCGGCCGAAGCTCGCGTGGCGGCGTCCATGCTCCCCCAGCGAAAACGCCGCTAGCGGTGGCCGAAGCTTCGCGCCGCGCCAAGGCCCGGGAGGCTCCGGCCCCTGCGGCTCCGGTGGGCAGCGAGACTCCGGGGCGCTGCTTTCGGGCGTGGGGCCCGGAGGGCGCGGCGGTTTCCATCCCCCATCTCCTGGGCGCATGCAGTTGCCAGGGGCAAGTAGGCACGGCGGCGGGGGCCTGGCACGCCCCCGGCTCACGCGACGGCGGACGGCCCGCGCGCCCGCCAAGGCTTGTCCAGTTTCCGGCGGGCGGACCCAGCCGATGCCGGGCGTCAGCGTGGCCACGCGGGCTTCTGGGAGTCAAGGGCGCTGCTGTGGCGCCGGGCGAAGCGCGCCCTCTTCCTCTTTCCTACGCTCCCTCGGCGCCCGGGCGCTCTCTCTCTCACTCCTCGGCGCAGCTTCTGGTCTCTCTCCTCTCCTCCGGTTTTGGCGAGGTGGGGGCGGCATGGGGCCGTGGCGCACCGCCGCTATCCCCCATTCTTCCCGGGCGTGGCTCGCGATTCCGGCCGAGGTAACAACTTTCCGGACAGCGCTGCGGCGGCCGATAGTGCGCCATCCGCGTTCGGGCAGCGGTGACGCGGACCCGGTCACGAGATAGCCTCAGCACAAGGCTTCTATAAGGCTATTCGGCATTCTCGTCCGGAACCGCCCTCCGACGTAGCTTTAGATGAAACTCCCGCTTGGCCCAGCGCCCGCAACGGTGACGTGGCGTCCGGAATCGCGGCGCCCGCCGACGCCAAACATGGCGCGGTAGCGGCCCGCCCCGGGGAGCGCTGGCGTGGCGTGGGCCCCCCGCTGGGCGCCGGGCGTCGGCGCTGCCAGCGGGAGGGAGGAGAGAAGGGAGGGGAGAGAGAGGGGCCGGGCGCGCTCGGCGCCGGAGCTCGCGAGGCACCCGCGCTGCTCGAGCGAGCCGCCGCGCTGGAGAGCAGCGCTGCTCCGCTGCGGCCGAGCCGCACGCCTCGCTCGCCGGAGAGTCCGCCAGCTGCTCCCGCCGAAGCCCCCTCCTCGGCTTCTTCGCCCCGCGGCGGCGACGGGCGCTGCGCAGCTTGCGCCGTCTTGGCCTCTTATGGCCCGAGGCGAGCTTCGCGCCATGGCGAGGGATGGAGCTTCGCCCGGGAAGAAGCCGCCCGGGCTGGAGAAAGAAGTCGGCCGCCGGGAGAGGGAGGCCTCGCGCCAGCCGCGCCCGCGCCGCCGCTGCCAGCGCTCAGCGGCCAGGGCCGCCCAGCAGGCTGCGCTTCGCCCGGCCGCCCGGCCGCCGCTCGCCGCTGCCGCGCAGCTGCCGACGCTGCCGCCCGCCGAGACGAGGGCGGCGCCCGCTGCTCGCTGCCCTCGTGCGCGCTGCGCCCGCCTCGCGTTGGCCGGGCCGCCCCTATGCGTGCTCGCCGGAGCGCTCGCCGCTTCGCCCGCGGCCGCGCTTCGCCCGCCTCGCGCTGGCCGGGTCACCCTCGCGCTTCGCCATCGCGCCCAGCGCTCGCTCTCCGCTGGCCGGCGCTCGCCCGCGGCCGCCGAGGCCGCACGCGCTGCCGCGGCCGCCGCGAGGCCACACGCTGCTGCCGCCACCGCCCGCTGCCCCCTGCCCAAGGCCCCCCCTGGCGAAGCTTCGCCGACCATTCTGCGACGCCCGCTTCCTTCCCCGCCGCCTCGCTGGTCGGAGTCAAGCCTCGCTCCTCTCGCTTCGATGGGAGAAGAAAAGGGCGAGAGAGGGATGGGGACAGTGGGGGAGAGAAGAAGGGGAGGGAGAAGGATGGTGTATGACATGTGGGATCCATAATATAGAGGATGGGATATAAAGGATGTATGAGTGCGGAGAAATTGAATATAGAGGAGAGAATCTTGCTGACTAGGACGGAATATTCCTTTTAGAGGGTAAATTTGGAGGATGACGAGTGCGGATAGCCTAAGGGCGTCCTCAACAAGGCTGAGTCAGCTAGCTATTTGAGTGTACACATCAAAGATATATCCTATGTGGAGGAGAGAGAACATGCATAGAAGATTGAGGCGGCGACACCTGCCGCCGCCTATCTCGCACACCAAACAAGGCAAAGACGCTACTTTTTCTCTCTGTGTATGGTCTGGCATGCAAGTATTAAAAATCAAATAGCTAGCTGTAGTAGGGCCTTGTTCTCTTTGCATGCAAGTTGCAAGTTTTTGCACTCTCTCTCCATCACATCAATTTCTACCCGCATATATGGAGCATTAAATGTAAGTAAAAAAATAACTAATTATACAGTTTAGTTGTAAATCACGAGACGAATCTTTTGAGCCTAGTTGGGCCACGATTGGACAATATTTATCAAATACAAACGAAATGCTACAGTGCAGGGAATGCAACTTATTTGCGAACTGAACAAGGGCTAGATAGTTCTTTGGTTGCTAGCTTTTACCGTGCTGTCTCCGAGCTAGCTGATAGCTAGGACTGCTGTGGACGCCCTAAAAGAACCGGTAAACGGCTGCAGCTTCCGTGTCCCCATTCCCCGTGTGCCCAACTGTGTCCCCGCACACGTGGAGGTCCTTGGGTCGTTCTACTTTTTCTGTTCGTGGACCCTCGTCAGAGAAAACGGAGCCGTCCGGTAGTCCGTCTCCTACATTACCGCTTCACTTTCCCCTACACTCGAAGGCGAAGTTGCCCGGTCTACTACTCTGCTGGTCTATGGCGTGACGGCCCTGCAATTGTGATTTACTGGAACCTATATATTCTAGTTGTTTGTTTTGATTTCGGTTGCCAGGATCTCAATTTTAGGTTGGGGATTTCGATTCTAGGCTTGTGGACATCGATTTCATGAGACATCACTATGGTCCTCGCGGCCATGCTCGGGTCATGGTGTAGCCGATAATGGTGCTGTGCTACGACCTGACCATGACGGGGTCATTTCTTTTCTCATGTGCCGACATGCACCATCTTGAGGAGCTCCGCGGCCATGTTGAGGCGCCCCCTTAGATGGATCCACGTGCAACACCGCAATCGAAGACGGCGGCAGCCGCGGCATGCTCGGGATCCCCGCGCAACTAACTACCACCGAGCACGCCAACAAGCACGAGCTCTCGCTTGCCCGGCGTCGAGGGCCTGCTCTGGGCTCGCTTCACCCTCATCGCCTTCTCCGAGGTCAAGTTAATCTACTTGTTCATCGCCGCCGGCGTCAAAAAAATTCTATCGGCAGATGTCTGCGAGCACCGTTAGGACTTGGGATCCACCTGAAGCAGTTGGGCTCACCAAAGTCGCCGACCAGGACATCTCCATTAGCGGCGCCCAGAATAACAACGACCAAGGAGGGCCGCCGCCTTGGAGCTTGACCAAGGGCGCGCTTCAGTCTCCGTCCCCGTGTACACGCCCTTGTGATTAGGGGAGACGGGGAGACGGATTAGCTGACGGCGGTTCTGTTGCCTATGGTATGGACCGAGAAAGTAAACATGGCCCATCTAATCAGGAAGGCATGGATGCCGTCCAGAAACGGGGAGACACAGATCGGGACACACAAGGGAGACACACAAGCCGCAGCCCCGGTAAACGGCCACGCAAGCTCCACGCAAGCAAAGAGCGTAGAAAATCAGCTGCAGCGGAGACCGCTATGATCACGCTACCGTCCCTCACGGTATTCCTGGCGATGTCCAGTAGGTACGCCATGCTGCTGCTGCTGGTGGCCCACTGCGATAGCAGAGCGCATGCGCCTGGCAGGAAACGAGCGTGTGAGAGAGAGGAGAGAGGGAGTGTGGGCCCCACTTATTTAATCCTCTAAAAATGTTTTAACTCACAAACTATAAATCCAAATTAAATTCCGATTGCACCATTAAATTCGTTGCAATAAATCCTTTAAAACTAGATCCCACGTGAATATATTTAGATAAAGTGACAAGTGGACCCCATAATAGATAGAGTATGGTATAGAGAATGGATGGATGCGGAAGAAATAGATATGGAGAAGAGAATCTTGGTGACTAGGTAGTATAGAGGAGGAAAATAAAGGATAATGAGTGCGGATAGCCTAAAGCCCTTGTTCTCTTTGCAACTTTTTCCACTCTCTCTTCATCACATCAAGTTTTTACCCGCATGTATGGAGTACTAAATGTAAGTAAAAAAAAATAACTAATTGCACAGTTTGGTTGTAAATCACGAGACGAATCTTTTGAACCTAGTTGGGCCACGATTGGACAATATTTGCCAAATACAAACGAAAATACTACGGTTGCGAATTTCACTCTCTCTCCTCTATCTAAACAATTGGCTAACATTGAAATCCAAAAGGGCAAACGGAGAGGTTCGCTTTAGGATAAATTTTTACTCCTACATCTTGTCTGCATTTTCAGTAAACGGCAGCCAAAGTGATAAAGAAAAAGAAACCCCCTTTTGAAAGGCAGAAATTTCATATAGAAATCTCAAATGTCGAATTTCATAGGAACTGGTTGCAGACTAAACGTATTAAAAAATAGGACGAAAAAAAATCCAGCAATCCAAAGGGACCCTAAAATTACAACCTAGCTGAACTGAATAACCGCATCAGCTTAGTTTCCTGGCTATCTAAGCTGTAAACTCTCTAGGACTGATCCAAGAAGAAACAGAATGCATCCATCCGGCTTATTGCATCCTAGGAGTATAGCGCCCTAAGTTATTGCAGCCGATCTCGGTTCGTCGCCTCATCGGTTCCCGGTGTTGTCGCTGCCAGCGTCACTCAGTATGGTGATCCTCCGCGCGGATTTCACAAACTTGCTGCAAACAAACAAGTGGACAAAAGTGAGACAACGGGGGAACCTTTTCCAGTTCATAGGCATCAAAGGAGTGAGTGGCGATACGGTTTGGATTTGTACAAAAAGAAAAAAAAGCAAGTGCATTGAAGTCGATGTATGTGCTCACCAGAAAGGCTCGTCGCCGACGTGCTTCAACTCGCCTTCAATGGTGCGGTAGACCATGTGGCTCCTCAGGTTAGCGTCGTTGTTGATGCCGAACATGCCGGACAGGTGCGCGCAGAGCCCATCGAACGAGTCCAGCGCCGAGAGGTCAAGGTTCCTGCCGACGGCGTCCGACTCCACGAACACCTTGCACTGCCCGGGCTCCAGCGCGAACTCGGACGCTGGACTGGCGCCATCAGACCACCACGATATCCAGGTCGGCGGACGCTTCTTGGCAGGACTTCCGTGGGTGACGTCGGAGCCAGAACGATCAGACGTGTTGGACGCTTTGTCGCCGCCGTCGCAGTCGGGCTGCTTGGACGACGAGCCGCTCCCGGTGGCTGGCGGCGAGGTCGGGACACCAGAGCCGTCGCTGCTTTTCATCTGCTGCTCGGTCAGTATCGCCCGTCCGAAGAGCATTATCCCCGGTGGCTTGACGTCGTCGCCTTTCTTGGCCTCATCAGGTGACGGAGAGCGGGGCGTTGCGCTGCCAATCTTGAGGTCGGTGGCGATCCTTGGCGCGGGAGGGGCTCGGTGATCGGCGGGGCGGATGCAGCAGAACAGCAGGCTCTGCTGCAGGTTGCTGAGGTGGAGATCCGGGAAGAATGGAGCGAATTGCGGATGCCTGGCTCCCTGTATGCCTGCAGCGGCGGCGGCGGCGGTGCTGTCCGGGAAGGGGAAGGAGGGGACGAAACCGGGGCGGTTCACGTCGTGGTTCGGGGCGGCGGGGTGGGGTGGTGCCAGTGGGAGTGGGTGGGTGGTGGGCGGGAAGGCGGCGGGGTCGAAAAGTTGCTGGCTTTGCGGGAGGGGCTGCGTGTACGGCGGGGTGCGCGGCTTCTTGCTCGGCGGCGGCGAGAAGCGCGGCAGGTTGGGCATGCTCGACACCAGCTCGACCAGCCACGGGCACACGCGGTTCACGTTCCGCAGGAGCTCAGGCTCGTCCCAGGTCACCTATGGAATTTGTGAAGGAAGCAACCACCACGATTTACCGACGACGGTTCAGAGGAAGGAAGAACATGGAGGGAGGGAGTTCTTTAATTTACGTACGTACCTGAAGGAGTCGCCAGGGCGACTGCGGCCACAGTGCGGGATCGGCCGCCTTGACGCCGGCGATGGTGCCCATGAACCAGCTGATCCGCGACAGGTCCTCCGTCTCGAACGCCATCTTGAAGCGCAGGCCGGGGCACCAGGGGAGCTGCATGGACTCCCCTGACGGCGGCTGCCCGCACGCAGAACTCCGGCCCACTCGCGCGCGGGTAGTGCACCACCTCGAACGGCTGGCCGGCGGCGGCCAGCCTGACCGCCTTGACCACGTCCTCCGCTGGGACCTTGCGGTCCGACGGACCCGCGGCGGCGGCGGCGCCCGGGCTGCCCACATTGCCCCGCACCAGGCGCCCGTAGGCGTCCCACGCGGACAACGGGGCGGCGGAGCCGTCACCACCGCCGCAGAAGCCGCGCTTGGCGCGGCGCACGCCGATGTGGACCTTGCCGTCGTCCTCGCGGACGAAGACGACCGAGTCGCCGGCCAGGAGCTTCTTGCTGCTGACGAAGCTGCTCCAGCCGGTGGTGAGCAGGTGGCGGCGCGGGGTGCCCCGGTAGATGTGGCGGAACGTCCACTCGACGCCGTGGACGTCGGTGGCGGAGACGAACTGCACGGGCGGGCAGAAGTTGTAGTCCAGCTCCGGGAAGATGGTGGTGGCGCAGAACCGCGGCACGGAGAAGCCGCCGCCGTTGTTGGCGTCGGACTGCGTCAGCGTCTTGGCGAACGACAGCGGCCTGGGCTGCTGCGACTGCTGGTGCTGGTGCTGGTGGTGGCCGCCGTCCCTGCTCCCGTCGTCGCTCGTCGCCGTCAGGGCGGCGGCGTCGCCCACGTCCGCCACGGGCTCCATGGGGCGGAGCGGGACGAGGCGTATCTTGGCGAAGATGTCGTCGGTGTCGGGCTCGGCCATGAGCCTGACGGCCTCGACGCGGCACGGCACGAACGGCGGGACGCGCGCGCCGCGCAGGTCGACTGCGGCGCCGGCGCCCGCGCCGGCCTGCTCCGCGTGGCCCTGCGGGAAGTAGTAGACCGCGGCGCCCACGGGCGGCACGGCGCACAGGGACCCCGCGCACGCCTGCCACAGCTGCGGGTGCACGCACGGAGCCTCGGGTTTGGGCGCCGGCGCGGGCTTGGCGCCGCCACGGGCCTCCGGCTCCGGCGCCGACGGGGGCATCGTCGGCGCCGCCGCGAACGTGAGCATCGGCGTCCCGAGCCGCGTGGGCGTGGGCGCGCAGGCTGCGGCGGACATGACTGGCTGGGGGGATGATGATGTCTAGTAGTGTCTACTACTCCACGAGGAGAGCTGCCTGCTGCTTCCGGTGAAGGATGTGGTGGACTCAAATACTACTAGCGCTAGTACTGGCAGTAGACTGGGCAGTGAGCGGAAGCTGCGTGCGGTTGCAGCGTCGGCGAGCGGTTCGGGAGGAGGACGTGGTGGAGGAAGTGGAACAAGTCCGGTGCTGCAGCATCTAACAAACCTCCGCCGCTCGCGGCTCCGGGCACCTGGCTGCGATGGATGGATATATTTCCTTGCCTTATACATGCTGCTATATAGGCGCCGTTGCCCGTTGAACGTTGCCCCTTTGCCCGTTGCGTTTGTGTTGCACGTGTGAGCAGTGAGCGGACGAGCGGGAGTTGAGGTGAAGCTGTTCAGCCTGATCAAGCGGGCACGTGGGGGTATCTGTGTCTTTGAGCAAATAAAACAGCCTTTTTGATTTGCTGCTGATTGCTGTCTGTTACTACGCTACAATTACGGTGTGTGCCACAAATTGATTGACTGTAGAAGTAGGAGTAGGTTTTTCTTTTTTTGCGAATCGGTGCTTCATTCATTCATTAAGGAACTGAACAATTACAGTCTTCAGCTAGCAGGCTTATGACTGTAGAAGAAGTATAGTTAGAGTATACTAGTGGTGACATGACATATCAGAACTAGCATCTTTTTCTTTGTTTGCTTCGTCCATCAAGACTTCGACAGTGCATTGCCGACAGACATGGAGTTTCTTGTCCATAAAACACGGGCATGTTGAAGGCGATGGGCTAACCTGAACGTGCGGTGCCGCGTCTTTTATCCCAACGAGCGAGCATCTTGGCCTGTCCACGTTGTTACGCATCTAAAATTTGCCTTTTTTCTACACTTGTGGTAGACGGAAGCCAAGGTCATCGGTCTACCAGATAGCCCGGTTTGGATTGAAACTCTTCGCGCATCAATAAGTCGAAGAAATTAAACCTAGCTCGAATTAAACAAAACCCTAAATAACGTACGTGCTTCGCGTTACTGATACGTTCTACCTCCACCGTACGTCGGTTGCTAGTTGGTCAGCGTACTTTTTTCTTTGCTTCACACACACAGAGATTCTAACGCGTCTGACACTCCATTTGCACCTACACACGTACGGAGTATCTGGTTCACAGAAACCAAGCTATTGCTAGGCTAGCTCCAAAAGTCCAAAAGTGATCGAATTTTCTAAAATTAATCTACCAGTATACTCCCTCCGTCCCAAAATAACTGTCGCTTTCGCTTCCCGAGAAACATATGCCGGCAATTTTTATAAATAATAAATATTATTGATTAGTATCATAATTAGTATCATCGGAAAGATCTTTGAATCTAGTTTTTTAACAAAATTATTTAAAGACATAAACATTGTACGTATTTTCTATAAATCGAGTCAAACTTGCGATACGAAAACCGGAAACGACATTTAATTTGGGACGGAGTAGTATATACATGTACAAGCATCATCATACAGGAACAGGAATGGTTCCTCCCAAAAACGGAAAGGATAAGATCAACAACGAGCTGGCCTAGCTTTCACCGGGTCTCCATCTATATACTCGTATAGCATTCACGCATTGGGCTAGAAGACCAATCGAGCTCAGATATACACAAACCGCCGGCGGTGACCTGGCTTTCCGCTCTCTGAACCGAGCCACCCGCCCGCCGGACTAGCCGAGTAGGACGCGCGCAGCGTGACCAGGGCACGGGCCAGCGCGTTGGCACCGGCGCGCGTGATGTCGCAGGGCGCCGTCCGACCACCAGTCCACCACTGCCCTTTGCTTACTACCTCAGATCCCCTCATAACGGAGCGATATCCTTGTTGACATCTCAGTCAACAGTGTGAACCCAGCTGCATACCCCCCAAAACAAATAACTTTACAATAGGAGATTTATACATTGAATATGCAAACGCAAATAAACGATTTAGTCAGCTTTCAATCATTTTTCTTTCTAACGTTAGTCTTGTTTCAAGCCATTTGCATTTTGGTTTATTCGTTTCTCTACCATACAGCTACTGCTTTGCGTATTCGTCACACAAATGCTCAGTTCGGCTCTACCATTTTTTTCCTTTTTGAGGGCAAGTAGTATCAAATTTCAGAAAAAAAATAAGTCTTATTCGGAAGTGTTGAACATATCCACGTTCCTGGAACGTCGTTCTGGAAATATTCATGTTCCGATTTTGTCGTTGTGGATAAGACCTCTTACTCTTTCATAGGAAGATAAAAACCATAACAACACGGATGGAATATTTATTTTCCCATGTTATAAAGGACCACTCCAAGTTTCTATTTGTCATTCTATAATGTTGTCTACAATACATGACTACTAAGAGCATTTCCAAGAGTTTCAAAAACTCACACCCAGTCTTAATTTTTTCTAGAAAGAGTGAAATATACACTTGCCCGTCGATCAATGGAACTGGAGATAGAAGGACATGAGGAACAATTAAATTTGTGACAGGGTTATTAATACAAACATATGAGAGGAAAAAAAGGAGAAAATATAAAGCATCTTGAGTAGTTCAAAAAAAAAAAAACAATGGATTTTTAAGTGGTAATAAAAAGTTAAAAAAAACAATTCCAAAATATCACTCCTAACTAAATATAATTTTTTCTCTAGAAATCTCAGGCTATTGCTAAATTATCCAAATTTGGATAATTTAGCAATAGCCTGAGATTTCTAGAGAAAAATTATATTTAGTTAGGAGTGATATTTTGGAATTGGTTTTTTAACTTTTTATTACCACTTAAAAATCCATTTTGGATAATTTAGCAATAGCCTGAGATTTCTAGAGAAAAATTATATTTAGTTAGGAGTGATATTTTGGAATTGGTTTTTTTAACTTTTTATTACCACTTAAAAAATCCATTGTGTTTTTTTTTTTTTTTGAACTACTCAAGATGCTCGAAGGCCCCTCCGGCCGTCCATCCGCCACCGCTGGATTGAGGGCCGGTTACGTACAATACAACCGTCCGCAGCACCACGCGCCGCGGAACGTCCAGGGCTCGTGTCCCTCGTCACCGGCGTCCGGCGACGCGCGCGGGGAACCCAGCAGCAACACCCAAGGAACGGACCGGCCCCACGGACCCGTGTGGGCGTGTGGACAAGGACAGCACTGGTTGCGTCACCCGCAGGGACAAGTCCACGTCGCTGGCGTGGGCTGGATGGGACGGGTGCCGACGCGTGGCCCGGACCATGCTGCTCCCTTGTCGTCGCGCCTGTGGGGAGGGGATTTTGGTCGCCGCCGAGGCCGATGCCGATGCGTGTGCCGCCGGTGCGGGCTGACTGCGGATCGAGGGCGAGGGGTCCCATCGCCTCTGCTTTTTGTCTATTGAGCCGTCCTGTTCATCGGCGTACAAGAAGTCAGGAGCTTGTCTTGCTCAGGCCAAGATACCAACAACAGATGATGGAGTCTCGAGTGTTGTAGTTTATGCATATACTCCCTTCTCTGTTACATGGGCTTTGTCATTGGAAAACCGTAACCCCCTCACAAACATGTTTTCCGAACGACATATTTCATGGAATGGAGGGAGTACAGATGATTTGATACGTCTCCGCATCTTGATTAGTTTGGCCAGAAGCTTTAGCTCTGGAGCCACTTCCACCTGACACACACGAGAATGCGACCTGAGTAAACCCCGACATTGCTGACTGGATTACGTAAATCAGGAAATTTTAGCACTGGTCTACCTCGTTTATTTCATTATCTGGCGGTTGTAATCTCGCTGTTTGGCCCGACGGAATATCAGAATAGCCCATGCATAAACAAACAGGTTGAAGGAAAGAGAAAAGAGAGAGAGAACAGAAATACTAGGCTATAAAAGTTTTATTATGAGAGAAGAAAGTATTAAGCACTCGTGAGCTAAAGGATGAACTACTCCTTTCATCTAAAGAGAGTTGTTTTTATTTCTCGAAAAACAACTACAGATCAATTAATATCATAATTAGTATCATCAAAAAATATATAGATATAATTTTTTAATAAATTTATTTAAAGATATAAATATTAAATATGAATATCTAAAATAACTTTTATTTAGGGACAAAAGGAGTGAGAATTTAAGAGCAGTCTCCGTATTAGTATTGCAGAGATGATGGCCTCGACAGAGACCGGGCCATCGGGGGAGGAGCATCATCAGCAACTTTCAGACTGGCGCTTTGGCGGTACGTGCGGTTTTGGATCTGTGTGCAGGCTTTTGTTTGTTCTCCCGCGACACGACGGGGGCCGCACTACAGTTGAGTGATGTGACGCCTCCGATCCGACACCAGGATCAGCATCTGTCCCTGCGTGCGTTTTGTACCTACTATGCGGTGGCAGTGGCACGGCACTACGGGCTACTACAGCAGTGTGCTCCCTGGTCCCTCGTTTCAGCTACGACTGCCTCCTCTCTCGGCCAAAGCAGCTTCCTTCCTCTAGTACCTACTCCCTCTGTTTTAAAATAAGTGTCGCCATGGGATGCGTGCCACAAGTTTGACTTGATTTATACAAAATACATGTAATATTTATATCTTCAAATAATTTTGTTAAAAAACTAGATCCAAAGATCTTTCCGATGATACTAATCATGATACTAATCGATAATATTTAATATTCATAAAAATTACTGGCATTTGTATCTCGGGAAGCGAAGCGACAGATATTCTGGAGCGGAGGGGGTACAGTACTATTCACTGTAGTATGTAGTATGGAGTTTCAGCTAACGGGCATGCGTAAAAAAGTTCGTACTACGATGTTGTTAAAAGGAAAAAAAACTACGTATAGTACAGTAGTATCTGTACAATTGGTGATGTGGAACTGTGGATTAAGCTTTCACCGCTGAATATTTACGAACAATGAACAACGGATAGCATATCTGCATACAGTATGTGGGAATGGTTTTTTGGTGTTTGCGCGAGTGTACACCGCTGATGATAATGTCAGCTTGTGAGCTACTAGCACTAGTCAACCCGTTGCAAGAAAACATAAACAGGGACAGAAACCGCGGTCATCCATATCCATCCATCTATGGCCACATGCCGTGCATGCACCGACGACGCACCGATAGATGCACAAACCTTGGGGATCCCATCTGAATCGCTGACCGGACACGCACGTAGAAAGAACTTTAAAAAAAAAAACAGCATTGACATCTTCGTGCTCTTTTTTATCGCCCCCGAACATCTTGTTTGACTTGCGGACACCGAGGCCAGCCCTGGATCCAGGAACAAGAAGCCTCTAGCAATCCACGGACACGGAGAAACAAAGATCACGGTGTTATAAAACACGTCGTTGACGTCGGATCGGCTCTCGCTCACGATTGCAACAAACAGAGTAGAGAACACAAGAGAACAATTGTGGGACTATTCTTTATTGCTTGCTAGATATTGATAATTTACAATGAAGGATCTCCCACGTATATATAGTCCGAATATGTCCTAGAATTTTAGTAAGCGCCCACACAACAAACGGACTAGGATTAGGAATCCTTTTCCTCTTCTTTCTATATTCCGGAGTCCGTATGTTTTACAACACTCCCCCTTGGGCGATTACTACGATATTATGCCTCACTAAAAACTCCATTCAAAAACCCAGTGGGAAAAAACGATATGGAGAAAAGAGCACAGATATACCGTCCTTGTTATTGCACATGTATTGCCTCGTTAAAACCTTTATGAGAAACTTTAGAAAAACTCATAATAGGGAAAAGAGTACAATAATAATCTTCAAGATTTTAGTAAACATTCTTCTAGAATGATCCCAAGTGTCTTCTAGACACAACAATCGATTATTTAATCAAGGAGTTCTCCCCCGATTCTTGAATTTCTCTCGCCTTCTCATGCCAAGCCCACGTATGCACTTTTTAAAAGTTGGTGGAGCTAAAACCTTTGTGAATACATCTGCGAGATTATCACAAGATTTGACACGAGTTACCATAATTTCTCCATTCTTTTGCAATTCATGCGGATAGAAAAATTTAGGCGAAATATGCTTCGTGATATTTGATTTAATATAACCTGATTGAACTTGTGCAATACAAGCTGAATTATCTTCATAGATAATAGTAGGGGTAAGCGCAATGTTAATTCCACATGCATTCTGTACATGCTGATGGACACGCCTAAGCCAAATGCTCTCTTTGGTCGCTTCATATAATGCAATGATTTCAGAGTGGTTAGTGGATGTAGTTACCAAAGTCTGCTTAGATGACTTCCGGAGATAGTCTGTTCCACCACTAAGAAATACATACCCATGCCTGTGATATAATCCATTATGGGGATCGGATAAATATCCTTCATCCAGATACCCAATTATGCTAAGATCTTGTTTCTTCTCGGAAATATAGTCCAAGATCAATAGTACCCCTAAGGTATCTAAGAATTCTTTTTACACCACTCCAATGCCTTTTCGTTGGAGCTGAACTGAACCCTTTGGCTAATAGGTTAACAAAGAAATGCAATATCTGGCCTTGTACCATTTGCAAGGTACATTAATGCTCCAATAGCACTTAAGTAGGGATACCCGATCCTAATAATTCTTCTCTTTTTTTCTAGGTCTAAAAGGATCTTTTTCAACATCAAGGGATCTCCCCCATCATAGGTGTACATTCAGGATGTGCATTTTCATGATGGAATTTCTTTAATACCTTCTTGGTATATGCAGACTGGTGCACTAATATCCCTTCGTGGGTATGCTCAAGCTGCAAGCCTAAGCAAAATTTAGTTTTACCTAAATCTTTCATTTCAAATTCAAATTTTAGGTAAGTACTAGCTTCTTCGATGTCTTTTGTAGTTCCAATGACATTCGGGTCATCTACATAGACCGAAATTATACAAAATCCTTTCTCGATTTTCATATAAAAACACAGGGGACAATCTTCATTCTTCAAGAATCCCTTCTCTTCAAGAAAATCGCTAAGACGATTATACCACATTCTTCCGTTGTTTCAAGCCATAAAGTGATCGTTGTAATTTCACACTATACATGTTACGTTGTTCTGGTTTAGGGACTGAAATTCCTTCGAGGACTTTCATATAAATTTCAGCATCTAATGACCCATATAAATATGCGGTCACGACATCCATTAATTTCATCCGCAAGTTCATACATGCTGCCATTGATATCAAATACCGGAATGTGATTCCATCCATTACAGGAGAATAAGTCTCATCGAAATCGATGCTTAGGGTCTCTGCGTAAGCCCTTGTGCTACTAGTCTCGCTTTATATCTTACCACCTCATTATTTTCGTTTCTCTTTTCGAACGAAAACCCATTTGTGTCCCTCACGAGGAATATGCCTTCGAGGGGTTCGGCCTCTTGGACCAAATACTTTTCTTTTATTTAGCGAGAATAATTCAGCTGCGATTGCTTCTTTCCATTTAGGCCAATCGAACGCTTCTTACATTCTATCAATGTTTTTGGCTCGGGATCTAGATCAATTTTAGCAATCTTTTTCAAAGAAAATATATGTCGACATTAGTAGTCTTTCTATCATACACTTCTCTAGTTTCAACATAATTTGTTGAATGTTCCAATATTCTTTCACATTCATCCCGATTAACCGGTATATTTAAATCAGGGAATTTCCGGTCGCCCATCGTGAGTTTTTTCCATGTGCACATTCTCACCGGGTCGTTTATCTTCAACATGTGTCACTACAGGTGTACCTTCACTTTTATTCTTATTTTCTTTCTGTCCAATCTTAAGCTTCTTAGGACGTCTCCATGTAGCTATAGACTGAGTAGATGCACCTTTTTCTTTATTAGCATTGCTACTTTGTCTCCCCCTTTCAAGGTACGAGAAGTCAATGTAGACTTTCCTTGGAATTCCAATTCATCCACTTCATGTGGAATTTCTATTCTTTCAGGTGCGTTTCTTTGCGGGTATGTGGGATTTCATAATCCCTTTAGTATTAGTGAAGGCTTCAGGCAGCTCGTTTGCAATTCTTTGCAAATCTATTATATTCTGAACTTCAAGTTCATTTTCTTTAGTGCGAGGATCCATCCCAAGGACCCCAAGTACTTTCCCATGTTATTTCTCGGCATTCGTCCCTAGCGAGGTACTTTCCTCCCCCTAATGCCGGGAAATGATCTTCATTAAAAATACAATCAGCGAACCGAGCCGTATGTAAATCTCCAGTTAATGGCTCTATATATTTTATTATAGATGGGCTTTCAAATCCTACATAGATTCCCGACTACGCTGAGGTCCCATCGTTGTTCGCCGAGGTGGTGGTATAGGAATGTATACAAACATCCAAATTTACTTGAGATGGGAAATATTCGGTTTTATTTTTTCGCACTAACTGTATCGGTGATACATCATGATATGCAGATGGTCTAAGTTGAATTAATGCTGCTGCATGCAACACTGCATGCCCCCAACAAGTGGAAGGTAGCTGACTATTCTGTATTAATGGTCTTGCAATTAACTTGATCCTCTTAATTAATGATTCTGCCAGACCATTTTGCGTATGCACGTGTGGCACAGAGTGCTCAACTTTAATTCCCGAGCCATACAATAATCATTAAATATCTTCGAGGTAAATTCTCCAGCATTATCCATTCTAATGGATTTAATTCTAGAATCTGGAAAATTGGCTCGTAATTGAATTATTTGGGACATTAATCGTGCAAAGGCATGATTTCTAGTAGAGAGAAGACATACGTGACTCCCCCTTCGTGGAAGCATCAATTAACACCATGAAGTACCGAAATGGGCCTGACAGAGGACTAATCGGTCCACAAATATCACCCTGAATTCTTTCCGAGAAATGATGGTGATTCATCTCTCACTTTTAAAATAGAGGGTCAAGTTATTAATTTCCCTTTGGCGCATGCAACGCACACAAAATCTTCATGATTAGGAAAATCATTTTTCTTTAAATTATGACCATTTGAATTTTTAGTAATTCTTTTTATCATACTTAGACCAGGATGTCCCAAACGATCATGCCATATTCTGTATGACTCATTATTTCTTAGGATCGTTTGCATTGTAACATGTTTTTGAGTTGGCTTAACATATGTGTAGTACAATGCTTGGCGCATGGAAGGAAAAATTTCGACAATCTTCTTGTTGTCTCCTATTGACTTAGTCATGATTAAGCGTTCTTCGCCATCATCATCATTTGTTTCTAAATGAAAATTGTTTGCACGTATATCCTTAAATGAAAGCAACGTTCTAGTTGATTACGGATAAAGTAATGCTTCTTGGATTACTAGTTCCGTTCCATTAGGGAGAATTATAGTGGCTCTTCCAATGCCAACTATATGCGTATCACTTCCAAAGTGATAGCAGTAATATTTTCATCATTCTTTGTAGTAGTCTGAAAAATATCGTGTGTCCCTAAGGATTGTATCGGTTGTGCAACTATCAATTAAACACAATTCCTCTTCCATAGCCATTTGTACTCCACGTGTTCTATAATAAAGCAATTAAATTTATTTAGCATGCAACTAAAATAAATTTTAAAATAGAACAATAATATAACTAAGAATTTATTTAAGATAAATCTGTCTGCAAGACTCTTTATTACATTAGGCTCTTCATGAGCCGACTCCAAACCACAAAAAATTCATGCAAGAATAAAATACTTAATGTATACTATTATTTATACTATACTACTAGATAGCTAAATAAGAGCTCAAATAGAGTCTCCGTGCATATCTTCCTCTTCTTCCTGAATATCATCAGTCTCTATGTCTGTACGCATGCCTTCAAGGTTTTTCATAATAACATCCCAGCTGTCATTGGACGTGATGTCTGCGGGCACATCTTCAGTCTTCTCAGGAGCTTTAATCTCTTCTTGTTCTTCAGGTTTAGAAGATTCTTGCTCCCTGTCCTTGGATTTGGAACTTTCTCCAATTTCCAGCTTCTTGGTAGAGACAAAATGAGCTTCATGCTTAGCTTCAGGCTGATTATTCTTGAGCTGAGCTTTTAGTTCTTGATAGAGTTTCACTATATGCTTAGGAGTGCGACAAATTCTAGACCAATGGCCTTTCATCCCGCACTTATAGCAATCTTGGTCCTGCTTGCCATATTCTCCCCCTGGTGGAATCTTCTTTGATTTCCACTGTTTCTTCTTCTTGAAGTTATGGTTCTTTCCTTTCCATGGTGCCTTCTGTGGCCCCTTTTCTTTTCCTTCATTCTTTTGAGATGAGGAAACAGCATGTGCTTCAGGCTTACTTAAGCTGCCAGTAGGACGAGTTAGATGGTTCTGCATCAACTCTTCATCTTCACCTTGGTCTTGCTGTAAAGCATTACTAAGGTCAATGTACTTCTTGTACTTTTCTTTCTTATACTGACGACTTAAGTAGGTGAATTTAGGGTGGAATGTTGACAGGGTTTTTTCTATGAGATCCGATTCAGTCAGATCAATGCCACATAGCTTCATGCGTGTGACAATCCCATAGAGTTTGGCATTGTAATCCTCAACAGTCTTGTAGTCTTGGTAGCGAAGATTCTGCCATTCGCGTTTCACCCGAGGGAGAAGTACAGTCTCCATCTTTTCAAAGCGTTCATGCAATGCATTCCACAAGACTTGAGGATCACGTTCAGTCATATACTCATTCTTCAGTGATGAGCTTATGTGATGCCTGAGAAAGTGTAGGGCTTGCGCCCTTTCAGCACTTGTTGCTTTTTTGTCATTGGGTTTTATAGCGTGCAAAAGATTCTTCCCATCCAAGACAATCTCAGCATCTAAGGACCAAGAAAGATAGTTGCTGCCATTCGGGGCTAACTCAGTGATCTCTCTTTTCACAAGGTCAGACATGTCTACATAATAAAAATAATATGCACATAAGTTTACTGCTAGTAAACATGTATAGTATACAAAAAGTAGCGTGGATGAAGAAAATTCTTAATAAAATAATTATAACATCTTCAAAAATTAATAATCAATATAATTTTCAGAATTATACACCAATTAAATAATATGAGTCTCGCAGGGGTTTTAAGATCAGAGAACTCATATATAGATATTTTAATGACTACAACCAATAACTATTCTGTTATTATTACGAGGCCAAAACGAACTAGCTGGACCGGCCCAAAACGGCCCGTTAACACTGCTCGGGTATAAAAACTGGTTCTAACCCTAACGCCATCCTCCAGGCTTCTACTACCTTCTTTCCTTTTTTCTGTGCAGCAGAGCTAAAGCGGCGGCGGCGGCGTCTGCAACTTGCATACGGACAAGCGACGGCGGGCGAGGAGACGGTGGTGCCGGTACATCAGCTCGCATGCGGGCGGGCAGATGGCTAAGTGCAGCAGTTCACATGCGGGTGGGCAGGGATTTGCCTGTGCGTGCGGCAGGATTCAGCAACTGCAGGTGCTGAGATCTATGCGTTCAGGCAAGCAACAACTAGTAGAGTTTCTTTGTTTTAAATATTCAAAAACGATGAGAGTTTCTACTACTAGTAGATCCAGATGTACAAGTACTGGTGTAATTAATCGGCTTGCAAGCTAATTAATCAGCTTCGAGCTATGATGTACTTTCCCTCCGTCCCAAAATAACTGTCGCTTTTCGACCCGGTAAAACAAAATCCAAAGCCAATTTTTATAAATAATAAATATTATCGATTAGTATCATAATTAGTATCATCGGAAAGATCTTTCAATCTAGTTTTTTTAACAAAATTATTCGGAGATACAAATATTGCACATATTTTTTTACAAATCGAGTTAAACTTGCGGCACGAAAATCGAAAACGACCATTATTTTGGGACGGAGTAGTACTAGTCACCAATCTTCATGTTGATGATTTTTCCTCTCAATCTATTCTATGCCCCGATCTGGCATTCAAGCCTGAGTTTCTTTGGTTGCAAAAATTTCTCAGCGACTAGTAGATTAGAACGCATTCAATCTAATCTACTAAGAAAAAACGTTTTGTACCTTCGGTTCAGTTCTTGATTTCAGAAACGAAGGCTGTCGCGTAGGACAGTTCGGCTAGGCCGCGGTGACCTGCCGGCGTGGTGACGAGTTGATGCAGATCGGTTTGTCAACGACGTTGATGTTCCCGGCGTCGTCGAAGTCGGCGTTGATGTAGTCGTACAGGATTTGCTAGCTCGGTGGCTGCTTGTGTAGACGTACGACTGCAGGCTTGCGTCAACTTCGGCGATGTCGATGTAGTAGAGCGGTCGTGCTGATAACGTGTTATAAAACACGTCGTTGACGTCGGATCGGCTCTCGCTCACGATTGCAACAAACAGAGTAGAGAACACAAGAGAACAATTGTGGGACTATTCTTTATTGCTTGCTAGATATTGATAATTTACAATGAAGGATCTCCCACGTATATATAGTCCGAATATGTCCTAGAATTTTAGTAAGCGCCCACACAACAAACGGACTAGGATTAGGAATCCTTTTCCTCTTCTTTCTATATTCCGGAGTCCGTATGTTTTACAACACACGGAACGCACCGCACTTTTTTATACGGGACGCGGGCGCAAAACGGGTTCAGACCAGGGGCGCACAAAAATCTATACTCCATACATACACGAACGGGCCAACATCTCGTCGATCGATCTCGTCCTCTGTGCGGTGCAAGTGCAACAGACATTATCTCCACGCGTTGACTTCTGCAACAGACATTATGCAGCACCCAGTTTTCTCGAGAGCGAGACAGAACAGAAAAAAACAATAAAAGGGGGTCGTTGGGATCAATCGTGTCGGGCTCGGAACAGCCTTGGAAGAAACATCATCTGCGAACACGGCCGCCCCCCGGTGAGAACTCTTAAGCGAGCTTGTTGAATTTGGCAATGCCGCCGTGCACGCGTCGTACGTGCACCGTGCATGTATCGCATCGGCGGCACGTTTCAAAGGTTTTTTTTTTCAGCGAAAGAAGAATTATATTAGATAATAGCTGGGTACATCAACACGTTATAATTCCTCTGGATTACACAAATATCCAGAAATTCATCTAAATTGTACCCACGCTGTGAATAGCTTCAGATCTCAAAACCAAACATGTTTGATGTTTTGTATGGATGACTGCACAGGCAAATACGCGGCAACAATTGTTTTCGGCCAGACAATAGATGCCCAACGGACGGCCAACATTCCCTGCAGGCGGAGTTGAGAAACTCTTCTTCTTCTTCCTTGTGTCTTCCTTTTTCTTCTTTCTGTCATCGAAGAAAGAGGAAGACCGATCTAAAAATTATTCTCCCGAGTCCTTCATCGTGGCCATATCCAACCACAACAAAACGAAGAAGGGACCGGAGAAAATTATTCCATGGCGGCGGCATCATCTCCGCCTTGATGCTGTCGTTTGGAAACACAAGTCTCCATGTCGTCATGTCGATGAGGATGCTTAGATGCCGCCTTCATCTTCAACATGTCCGCCGTAGAGAAAACGATTCCACCCCACACCCTCGCAGTTGCCGGAGTCATCTTCAACAATAAATTATTTATTTATTGTCTGCTGCATACTCACGAGCCGCCCCAACCCATTCACCATGGCCTGTTTTCATTGGGCCGAGCCATCGTGCACTCTCCCCATTTGCCGACTCGAAATAAATCCAGAGCCCAGACGGCCCAAAGCATGACATCCACGAGCCAACCGCCGTCTGGTAGTTCTGTACTCCTGTGTTTTGTTCCCGCCGCGGCGCTCATCACCGCCTGTAGCTCCGACTGCCAGCGCCAGCGCCGCCGGCCGCCGCAGATGCAGAACCCCAGCTGGACCATACTCCAGCTCTACCACTCGGGCCGGCTCTCCGCCGCGCTCCGGGCCTTCGAGTCGCTCCCTTCCTCCTCCCCGGCATCCGCCTCCGACCCTCTCTCCGCCGCCGCCTATGCCGCGCTCGTCGCGGCCTGCTCCCGCCTCCGCTCCCTCCCGCAGGGGCGCCTCGTCCACCGTCACCTCCTTGCGTCCTCCGTAAGAGACGCATTCCTCGCCCGCAACACCATTCTATGGAACCACCTCATCACCATGTACGGCCGCTGCGCCGCCCCGGACTCCGCCCGCGTGGTGTTCGACGGGATGCTCGACAGGAACCCCGTCTCCTGGGCCGCCGTTATCGCGGCGCATGCGCAGAACAGCCGCTGCGCCGACGCTATGGGCCTCTTCTCCTCCATGCTGCGGTCGGGGACCGCGCCCGACGAGTTTGCGCTCGGCAGCGCTGTGCGCGCCTGCGCCGAGCTTGGGGACTTGGGCCTAGGGAGGCAGGTGCATGCTCTGGCCGTAAAATCCGAGAAGGGAAGTCATCTGATCGTGCAGAACGCACTCGTCACCATGTACTCCAAGAGCGGCTCAGTTGGGGATGGACTCACCCTCTTTGAGAGGATTAGGGACAAAGATTTGATTTCATGGGGGTCAATTATCGCCGGGCTTGCACAGCAAGGTTGTGAAATGAACGCATTACAAATTTTCAGGGAGATGATTGCTGAGGGCGTGCATCACCCGAACGAATTCCATTTTGGGAGTGTCTTTAGGGCCTGCTCAGTTGTTGTCAACAGTTTGGAGTATGGGAAGCAGATTCATGGTTTATCTGTCAAGTATAGATTGGACCGCAATTCATACGCAGGTTGCTCATTAAGTGACATGTATGCCCGTTGCAATAAGCTTGACTCGGCAAGGAAGGTGTTTTACAGAATTGAGTCACCTGATTTGGTTTCTTGGAATTCCTTAATAAATGCTTTCTCTGCTGAGGGGCACCTTAGTGAGGCTATGGTCCTGTTCTCTGAGATGAGAGATTCTGGTCTGAGGCCTGATAGTATCACTGTTATGGCTTTGTTGTGTGCGTGTGTTGGCTGTGATGCTTTGCATCAAGGTAGATCCATCCACTCGTACTTGGTCAAATTAGGTTTAGGCGGGGATATTATGGTTTGCAATTCTTTACTCAGCATGTATGCAAGGTGTTTGGATTTCCCCTCTGCAATGGATGTGTTTAATGAGATAAATGATCGTGATGTTGTCACCTGGAACAGCATTCTTACTGCTTGTGTGCAGCACCAGCATCTGGAAGATGTATTTAAGTTATTCAGCCTATTGCACAGATCAATGCCAAGTCTGGATAGGATCAGTCTAAACAGTGTTTTGAGTGCTTCTGCTGAGCTGGGTTACTTTGAAATGGTGAAACAGGTTCATGCATATGCCTTCAAGGTTGGACTGGTGGGTGATGCAATGCTGAGTAATGGTCTGATTGATACTTATGCTAAATGTGGAAGTTTAGGTGATGCCAACAAGCTCTTTGAAATAATGGGCACCGACCGTGATGTTTTCTCTTGGAGCAGCTTGATTGTTGGCTATGCCCAATTTGGTTATGCAAAGGAAGCACTTGATTTATTTGCCAGGATGAGAAACCTTGGAGTCAAGCCAAATCATGTAACCTTTGTTGGTGTCCTCACAGCATGCAGTCGTGTAGGACTTGTTGATGAAGGTTGCTATTACTACAGTATTATGGAACCTGAATATGGCATTGTCCCAACGAGAGAGCATTGCTCTTGTGTCCTTGATTTGTTGGCACGTGCTGGGAGACTAAGTGAGGCAGCAAAGTTTGTTGATCAAATGCCATTTGAACCTGATATTATAATGTGGAAGACTCTGCTAGCCGCTAGCAGAACACATAATGATGTTGAGTTGGGGAAGAGGGCAGCAGAAAGCGTTCTAAATATTGATCCTTCTCATTCAGCGGCCTATGTCCTTTTGTGCAACATATATGCCTCATCTGGCAACTGGAATGAGTTTGCAAAATTGAAGAAGGATATGAGAAGCAGTGGAGTCCAGAAATCACCTGGGAAGAGTTGGATTAAACTCAAGGGCGAGCTGAAAGTCTTTATTGTAGAGGACAGATCGCACCCAGAGTCTGATGAAATGTACGCAATGCTGGAGCTAATTGGATTGGAAATGGTAAAGGCGGGTTATATTCCTGAGCTTTCATGTCACTCATGTAAACCTGTTAGTTCTGACCACACATATTATGATTTACTGAGCGAAGAAATGTTAGCTGAATATGGTTGAGTCATTCACAACAGTCAATTGCCAAAGGAAATCAAGGTTCACTAGAATTGCACCACCAAATCTCAATAAGGTACTTGGAGCTTACCTTTGTGCTGTATTTTGATGATTCAATAACGGCAGGTTGTGGATTTCCCTTTCCTAAATGAATGGAAGAAAAGGTGTGATTTGACCAGAAGTTACCTGTTTCTTTGGTTCCAGATTCTGGTTTCTGTTTGAACTATCTATATGAGGGAGAAATGCCTCAACATTGCGGTTGAACTGTGTACATAGTAGTGAATCTGTAGAGGAAGCTACTGAAGTTGATGCTACTGTTTTATAGCTGATGGCAGGTTCTTCTGCTGGCCCCCCTCAAACTCTGTAATGATTTCTCTTGTAAACTAGTTTTGAAAAAAATAGCTGATGTCAGGTTACACCTTTTGAAGCGCCACATATTCATGACAAGTAGATTTCAAGCTAGTGGACAAGACACATGAAGTATCTTAACTCTTATAGAATAGTTAAAACCTTTTGATTTTTAATTACTGCTCAGAAGCCCTGCCTTTTATGGGTAGCAGCTTTGCTAGTACACTGCCTGAAAGATGTTCTTACCAACACATTTCATGCAAGCAGCTGAGATGATACATCTCTGACGAAGACCACTTTTGCATAAATGAATCCACTTGGAGCAACTGAGGCATAATATTTTATCCTCCATTTCTTTCGCCTTGAAATTGGAACTGATTCCAAGCTGATGGTAGTCTGCTGGTTTTATTGTGTACTTAGAGTAGCAGTTCAGAAGTGATCTATGGAATGTCCTCAAGGTTTACTGTTTGGTTTTATTAGACTAGCTTGGTAAAGTAAAGTAGAGAACTACATCTGCTGAAGTCTAGTTTGTGATCTGCACTAGTAAAACTTAGCTGGAGCTGCTGTGCGTAGAATACAATCAAATAATAATTTTAATGTCAAAATATACATCCTCTACAACTTTTAAATTCTTCCTTTCCTAAAAAGGAAATCAAGAATGAAAAGAATGGCTTCCAGGTCCATTAAATTCGAAGAGCAGTTCATACTAAACCTAAACTACAAGAAAAGCCTTAGCAGTCGTGAGATAATCCATTTGCTTTCTTGGTGTCGTTGCTGTCTTTAGTTGCCAAAAGTGGTTCAGTCTCCTTATCTGGCATCTACATATACATCATAAAAAACATCAAAAAGGGTGAACTGAAAAAGGTTTTACATATTAAAGTGCACTTCAAGGACGATTTGGCAATTTTTGTTGCATACTTTAATAATGTAAATTATGTTGCAGGTGTGTTGATCATATTTGATATCCCATCCAGAAGCTAAAATAACTCACTACACATGGTGCTTGTAGCCCACATCATTCTCTAAACATTACAAGGTCATGCGTACTAGTTTCTGGGTGCTTCACCCTCCCCCCTCCCTTTTTTCTTCTTAATATATTGATACGCAGCTCTCCTGCGTGTTATAAAAAAAGGTCCAATCTGGTTCACAGTATTGGAGGTGCCATAGTTTTTATCTGTCTGTACCATACTAATGCTTAATACTGATTCTTGTTAGTGCGCCAATTCTGTTCAAAAGTAATTTCATTTTTATTTTTCAAATTTCAATGTTTATTTCATCGTGTTTATACCAAAATAGAAAATTCAACCACTACTGTATTCAATTTGATGAAAATGGACTCTTGATTATTGCTGCTGAGTTAGTATATGAAGCAGGACAGTAATTGGCATGGCTGTTCTATGCTTATCACTTATCAGTTTATTTTCTTTTGTTCCATAAAAAACTATATGTCTATGATAAATATGTTTTTTGAAAAGGTAAATATTAATTATAATGCATGTTATTCAAGGATTCGAAAAAAAAAAAAAACCTGTGAAACTGGCAGAGCATCATTTGCTGACTTCTTCTTGCCCTCTCTTACAGAGAAGTAGGAGTATAGTGCCATCCCAAATATGGCAATTAGAATGCCCAATATGTTCCTTAGAGTGAAAGGATCATGTAATAGAGTGTAGCCAAATGATAGAACCAGACATGTCTTAAGGTGACCAAGCACCTGGTACGTCACTGGGGATGTTGTTCCAATCACAAGAAATGTACTGAAGTTCACAGACACCGCAATCAAGCAAGATAGGACAATGAAACCCTACATACAATTCATATAGAGAGGATCATTTTCATTTCATTGTCAATTGAGGTATAATTTTCAATAGGCAAGAATATTACAAGAGAGTAATACTTTCTTGAAAATACTGTTATATTCTAGCAATAACTGCTGAAGCCATTGTGTGCTTGATTTTATTTTGAATTCTCTAGGTATCACCAAACTATTTTACAGTACACAAAACATGTTTGTGTTTAAAGCTCTTTCACATGATTAAAGATCTACAGACATAGCAACTACCGATTAGTTAGTTTGCAATCTTGCAGGTCTCAGAATTTTAATATTCTGCAAATTATGGAATTGGCTAGTTGTGTGTCTTAGATCAATTGAGTTCGCTAAATAATTGCAAGAATACTATTTCATCATCTAGGTAAAGTATTAAGATCATACCAGAACTGGAGCAGAGTATTTGTGTGCAAAGACACTCCGGTTAGTAAGGAGTTGATCCACAAAAGGGCCAGTTGCAAACAGGATTGCCGCCTGGTAGGGCGCAGATTGGTACAGAAGCTGCGTTGAGGAGACCTTCAACCTCTTCTGTATTGTATTTGTGAGCTTCGTTCAAAAAAATTTTGGTCAAGGATTAGCATGTCGCACTGGTCTGTAAATAGCTTATAAGATTTTCAGTATTGGGTCCTTTTATGTTTTTTTAATGAACTACTTTATCAATGTACATTGCAATGAGAAGTGGGTTGAAAAGAACTTAACATATATTTGCTTGATTTGCTTTCACCTTACAGTTTTAAGACTTATTAAATTAAATGTAGGATACAATTTGGCCAACACAAGTGGTGGCAATGGCGAGACCAGAAAGGATGGACCCAAGCAGATTTAGCTTGAGATCAGTAACTGAAGCAATTCCTACTCCAAGAAGTAAGACCAGAAGGGAAAGCTTGATACTCTCACTGCACATCATTGAATTGGTATTAGCTCAGTGGAAATAACAGTTAATACCACAGGGACCATTTAGGCCCAGAAAACAATACACATATTTAATCAATCATTTGATCCAAGAGTTTATTTGAAAATATCTGAAACTTATTTGTTCTCCTGAATCAAAAGTAGAAAATGGATCCAGAAGATTTCATAGTTTACTTAAGTTATTTCTGTCATTCCTTTGACCGTAAATGAGGTTTGATACTGTGAGAGAACTGCTCAGTTTATATCTCGAACCTGAATCTTTTCTTCAAGAAGATAGTCTCCAACAGCACAGTGAAAGGTATGATCGCCAATTTTGTCATCTGTAGAACATACTAAGTTTAATGCATCTGCTCATGTTTTACATAAAACGGTACCTAGACGAGCTTACCTGGTAGAATCCAATGGAGTTGAATCCTAAACTCAGGTTGAGAAGGCCAATTGACGTGCCATTCAGCAACCCAAAGAGTATCACTGTCTGTCCATCAATTGCCTTGGGCTCAAAGAAATGTAAGCGCTGTGCTACATGGAGGGTGCAGAACGTCACCATCAGATGCCAGCTTGTTAATGTTGTAGCTGCATATGTTCATAAACAAGACTAAGTTATTATGCTGTGATAAGTATGCAAATTTGGTGCATCCATGATGTTTTTTTATTCAAGATCCATTGATGCATGGAAAAACGAAGTATGTTGTACTAACCAAATGGAAAACCAAGTGTGCTGATGAGAGCTTTGTTGCAGATGACAATGGCAACTGAAGATGCAACAGAGAGTGCAAGTGACCCGATCACACCAAGCTGGAAACCAGCTGACATCTTGACCAACTGGTGTTTCTCTGCTTGTCTGAATCCAAACCTGTAAAGAGTATAGTCTAAGGTATGCTTACTATACTTGAGAAAATAAAAAGCATATCAAGTTCGTTCCCTGGTCTGTTTGGCTTGAACTCATTGCTATTGAACAATCATAGTCTTTGTTAAATTGATGTTGTCCATTTGTTATTATAAATTAGTAGTATTGAACCATTGATGCCCTAACTCAATGGAGCACAGAACGGGCCAGGTGGTAGTTAGCATTGCCTATAGCATCCTTGTTGCCAGAACCCATAAACCCATTGATGATTTTCATTGTAGTCTTCTCTTTCATTATTTTTTCGTTGTATTTCTGTAGAATGCAATGCAAGGGGTGTTCATAATCTTAGCTGGCCTGAGCCCAATTCATGAACAAGAGCAATATGCAGATGGTATCCGTATAAGGTTGTATATTGTTATATACGTCACATAGACATCACAAAAACATAAGCCTGGCACTTGGCTTGCCGCATATAATATGCTCACACCAAACAAGGCTAATCATGACCAAGTTGGTCATCACAAACGAATCACATAAAGCGACTAAGGCAGGGCTAGTAAGTAGTAATCTGACTTCTGACATGCATATATATTGACTAAGGGCGTGTTTGGTTCACTTCTGAGATGAACCAGGCTGTACCTCAACAGGCTCAACAGCCAGGCTGTAGGGAGCCAGGTTGAGAGCATGCACAGGGCCGTGTTTGGTTATCGCACTCCATGGAGCTTGGCTGGACGGAGATCTCGTTTGGTTCACTGCGTGCATGCATCGTTTGTCTCACTGACATGCACCAGCTGCATGCTTCTTGCATCGCGCGAGCCTGGCCGCGAAGAAACGGCCATTTCGAGCGTACGAGCTCAGCCTGGCTCAGGAGGGAATCTTGCATGGCGTGGGACAGGCCCCAACCTTCAACCAGGCAACCAAACGCCTCGAGAGCTGCATGCGCGGAGCCTGGGCACAAGTATGCGGGCAACCAAACACGCCCTAAATCGGTAGCTCAAGATCACGAAGTGCAAAGTTGGTCTGATTGCACATGTATATGCTGCTTTTATCCAACACACGACTGTACAGTGTACATTGTACCCGACCTAACTTTTGAATAATAAGTCAGTAGCTAGCCATAGCCTTGTCTTATACTGTTGGCTTTCCTATACTTTGGAGAGCTGGAGCCTACTTACCAACTGGTCTGCTACTGGGCTCAGATGCACAACAAACAGTAGGTGGTTACAGTTGCTTTCAAATGATTCATAAGGCGACCCAAAAAAAAAAAAGATTCATAAAATGACTGGAAGAGAAGAAACTGAACACATGCATGGTCTTATAATGGTTATCCAATCCACCACACGCTTCATGTGTTTGGTGGTCCCTTTTTATAATATACTAATTAATATATTGCTTAAGAAGTAGCTTTGCATGGTTGGTAAGACCCAAGTTGGTTGGGAAGGAAATTTGTTGAAACTGACCTTTTGTTGTAGTGGAAATGGATGGAAAATCCTAATGCATCAATCTGCATGACAGAGGATTATGCTCTTATTTCCTTCTGTTGCCAACTAAACTCATGGGAATTTGCAACCCAGATCAATTTTTTTTTTCTAAATAAAAAAATGTCAATACGAGGTAGGGTCGTAGGGAGGTCATGTTGATGCAGATGTACGGGCTGAAAGGCTAATTGCATCTAACATAGCTAGCATAGCATTGCCGTAAAGGCATGGGCAGACAGCTCTACTCAATTATTTCATGAAAATCATCACACGCTATATAAACTTTTCCAGCTGAAATAATAACCACCCATAAAACGATGACCAGAGTCATTAATATCATCTGCGCTAACCCGATGCTTTGGGATTCCTGATTTATTGTTTTTCTGCGCATTTTGTTCACATAGGAAGTTTGGCACACAGCATGGGAATATGGGATCAACGAAGACACATGCTAATAGCCTACCGGACCAGGTAACTTTCAGATGCCAATTTCATTAATTAATAGCAGTATAAGCAAGACCATGAACATAAATCACGAGTCAGGAGAAACTGAGAAGACTGTTCTGTTCGGGTGGCTTCAGATTATGACAATACAAAATTAGCATACAATGACACTGTTGATTCAAGTATACTTTTATAATGATAATAATCGCTTCTCTGAATCTAGCCGGACACAAGTATATCTTGATAATCTGCAGGCTTGTCTTATGAACTACATTGTCAAAATTCAAAAGGCAATAGACTGAAGAAATGAGCACGACAATTCGAAACCAGATACAACCTCTTGTCACCGAGTCCACTAAACAGAAATCTAGAACCGACTAAACATGGGAGGTGGGAAGCAAACAACATTGATAGATAAAGATCAGACGACAATCTGAATGAATTTGGTGCTTACTTTCAGACTTGACCTGTCGCAGCAACCTCTTCCCCTGCTCCCTGTTCCTTCCTCTTCTCCAGGCTACAAGAAGTAGGGGGAGAGAGAGAGAGAGAGAGAGAGAGAGAGAGAGAGAGAGAGAGAGAGAGAGGAGGTGGTTCTCCTTGGAAGAGGAAGATGAAGAGTGGGAGGGCGACGCACTTTTATGTGCAGAGTTTACAGGGGGGAAGGTGCAGAGGCGCGCGTGTGTACGGTGGGCGGTTAGGCTGCTTCGCTTGGATGGATGCTGGTCAGTCAGTGGATGCTTCCTTGGCGAGCCTACAAGGCATCGTGCAACATGCCACTGGTGTTGGTGTATGGCGTAGGCACACGCATGCCCGACCAGCAAAATGTTCTAGATTACCCGGGCCTTGCATTGGGCCACCGCCAGCATAGAAAACGATGATCGGAACAGTCAGGGAGTTGGTGCCGAAAATTAGATGAACCGCGACGTTGCAGGGAGTTGGTGCAGTATCATAGAGGTGCAGCACGTCGAGACCACGACCATTTTTCACCGCCGAGTTTTAACCCGTGGACGGTGGCAAGGTTAATAAATACACTGCTCTATGTACAGGTAACTGTGTCTTGTTGTCATGTTGTGGACAGTCAAATCTCTCTAATCAGCTATCATCAACAAAAAAAATCTCTCTAATCAGCACCTGCTGTTACTCCGTGATGTACGTTCGGATGAACCTCAGAGTTGACTGTAATAACCCATTGGACTGGACCATTTGTGGGAGGAAATTCGCATGGTGTGTGGCAAGACCCAAGAGTAATAAGAGACGTGCTGACCGGGGTTTAACTTACTGACACATTATTGTTAGTCAGATCGATAATTTGCTTGCCACTTTCAGCTTTTTCGAATTTGCTTGCAAAATAATGAAGGAATTAATTCATGGGGATGCTTCCATCTTCTGTGACGTCTTATAGTCTTTTTTTTTTTTTTTTTTCTTGCTCTAATGAGGCATGTTTTTGGTCACCTTTTGCCATCACTTTTGGTTCCTTTTGCTGGAACGAACCACCAGAGCGTATTTCTTTCCAATTACTTTCCTTAACCAATGGAGGCAAGGACAATTCGAAAAGGATCTTTTATCTCAACCGGCTGTGCGTGCGTCCAATGTATATAGCTGGAGAACATCGGACGGAGCCTTGATATGAGTTTGCGCGATCAACTGTAACTTCAGTTCTGGTTGACCTGATAGTTTCCAAATCACAGGGACAGCACGACAAAAACATCCCACCATTTTGCAGAGAGAGCGAGACGCAACATGTTTAATTCTCGGCTCATACCACTTTCTCTCTCAAAAGAGTTAGCAACAATCCACGAATTTTCTGAGGATCCTGCTGCAATAACCTAACAAGGCTTAGAAAGTAATGCAGAGGCGATGCATCAGCTGAACCGAGCTACAGTCAACCTGCCAGATGCATGATGAGAGCGCCACTGCGACCTAATAAACCAACAGAGGTACGCACATCCACTCGGAATAAAAATAATCCAGGCTAAAAAAAAGGACCAAAAACTTGCTGTAGGCTCCAATAATTGACAAACAAAAGAAGAGAGACAGAGGTGGTTTTGGGCACCTTGTATGCTTTGTCACTTGGAGCACAAGGTTGAGGGAGGTGGTGGTTGTAAATAAAGCATGGGGGTTCCTGAGGATGCAAGCAAAGGCAATGGCCCAACAGCTAGCTGAGCAGGCCGGAATGCCCCCGTTTGGTGAACCTTCGGTCTCACTCTTTTCTTGTGCCTCTAGTCTGTACCGACGACCCCACAGCCAAACGCGCTCCAAACAACCTTTTTTTTTTTTTTTTTGCAAATCCTAGAGATTCATATTTCGACTGTTTTAATTCTTTGCGGTCGATTGCTTTGGCCCAAACTCGGACTGAAAATTTGTTGCCGCCGTCTGAACCTACCGGTGTAAGCTGACAGTAATAATTGCCATAAAATGCAACTTCTGGTTGCATGTTTCTTCGAGCCCAGCTGACAAGACACGGCCAAACCCCCAAAAAGCTATCCCGGCCACGCCATTACCGTGCGTCCGTGCCCTTCTCCCGCAAAGAGATCCATCCGGTTGATTAGAAACCGACGCCCGTAGTTCAGGGGTTGCCTTCCGTTGCAGCCCAGCGGCGTGGCCTCGACGGCTTCGCGTTTGCCTGGGCCCAGCGGCAGCCGCGGCGGCATGAATCGTGATCGCAGCCTCACGAGAGGCCTTGACGACTTTCTGCTTCCGGTCCGGTCCCGGCCAGACGGCCGGTCGTCGGGTGCGATGGCCGATGGCGAGACGCCGATGTTGCCACCATGTCGTTCTTCGACGGCGGCACCTGTCGATGATGCGGCGGGCTGGGGAGAAAGGGATCATTGGCAGTGTCGGGCCAGGATTTTAAAACCAAGATATTCAAAATATCTTTAGGGCTATCAGTTTTTTTTGGCTATACAAAATCTAATTTATAGCATGTATAATACCACGTGTTAATAAATATGTTAGTTTAATATTTTTGTTCTGGCTTATAACTAGCGTTTCATACTTTCATCGAAAATGAGAGCCGCATATATTATATTTACTAGTAAGCCCATGCATTGCAGTGAAAACCGATATATATACGAACAAAATAGTTGTATCATCATCCCTAGATACGAGTTGTTCCAACTCATTAGAGATACATAGAGCTCAATCCAATATGTATTAGGATTCAACTCATCATCGCTAGATGCGAGTGGTTACTCGTATGAGTATGGGTCATAAGTCTTTGTCACATATAAGATACGAAGGAAACTCTCAATTAGTATGTTAGTTAGAGAGAGATGGCCAGAAAATAGATGGAGAGAAATCTTGTCTCTTTAATATTATATATACAGGTATAGATACACAATTAGTGCCCTTTTACTGTAAGCCTTCAATTTAAGGAGGGCCAGACAAATATGATGACACATCTAAATATGGTAAATATATACACAAGTGTATATTTCTTATATATATATATATATATATATATATATATATATATATATATATATATATATATATATATATGTGTGTGTGTGTGTGTATGTATGTGTGTGTGTGTTTATTTATAATGAAAAAAAAGACAATATTGTAATACAAATGAGTAAATAAATGCCTTAATATGCTATAAAGTACAATATTCATAGGGGTATAAAAAGTTTTTGTACTATATTGGAGGGGGCAATGGCCCCTACTACCCTCTCCCTAGTTCCACCATTGGCCACTCAGCCGCTGCCGTAGGTGCATGGCACGACAACCACACGGCCATTCGAAGCTAAACCCACACGGCCGTTCGAAGCTAAACCGAGGGAAGAGTGGACACCTCGTACAGTCTCAATGGTGCGCGTTGTAAAAGTGTTGCTGAACCTGGCGCCTCAGACCTACAGTTTAGATTTTAGAACAAGAATAGGAAAAGAGATGCGGTGAAACGTTGGATAGACAGGAGAGTCACACGCAAGCAAAGTGGAATCACACGCTGGGTAGACAGGGGAATTGAACGAAATTGGGCCACCAACCCTTTGGGCCGACGACAAAGGGAGAGTAATGTTATTTTGGGCTCAATTCATAAATACCATATACTTTCGTTTTCCTAATCTATAACTCTATATGTTTAAACCCTATTTAGCATATTCTCTTGACCCTGATTGGTTAAGAGCTCAAGAATGATGTCAGCTGACATCATCAGAGGAGTTATCTCCACTAAAGCTCTCATTTATTTCCCGCTAGCTATTTCTTTTAAAATAGAAAAAAAAAGTCATAGCACCTAAACCAAGTATCGTAATTAAAATCCAATTGCACCATGGTGTTTCTCGCAATAAACTCTTCAAAACAAGATCCCACATGAATATATTTTGATAACTTTTTTGCAAAAATTTAAACCGTTTCTAAATAAAAACCCGTTTATAAGTAAAAACCTAGCAAAACTGCATATCACATGGATTACATGTGATCCCCCAAAAACATAAGTAGAGATGAGATTTGGGTGATGTCCAGTTCAAATAATCTATACCATGTCAATAGATACAACCTCCACAATTGACCTACTATATCCATATATATGTATCTATTAATTAATAGTTTCGACCATTATAAACTCCTTATATTTTTTTTATGTCATACGCCAAAGAACGCGGACATTCTACTAGTACCTATGTATGTATACACTATATGTATAAAATCTTTTGACAAAAATAATAGGTATTCAGTTGAGTATCTTGAGTAACGCTAGGCCCGCTCATGATCATTGGCCTGTTACTATCGCTTTGCAATCGGGACACTAGCGGAGTGTCGGCCCATCCAAAAATGAAAATTTTACCGTCTGTTTGGTTCACATATTGTCTTCATCCGGAATGATCCGATCTAGAGATCAGCATCTCGTTCCGTCCGTCACTATATAGTGCTCCTGCATGTAGATTCTGTGGAGTGAGTTCGCTCCGCAAATAACGGTGGACCGATCCATTTGGCTTGATTTGATGCTGCACGAACCAAACCGGCAAACCAAACATGCTATTAGGTTTCAGCGCACCATCGACCTATCTCAAAGGAAATGGTATTGAATCTCGACTTTTCTTAACTTCCACATAGATTCATATGTCCGTGTTAATAGTAGCCTATTCATCAAGAGGGTCTAGAAATTATGCATAATTAGTTTTTACCATGATCTACAGGTTAGATTCAAAGGAGTTTGTTGAGTTGGTTCGGTGGTTCATTCAAAGTTATTTCAACTGAATTTGTTTTTATTTTAAATTAAAATTAGTTGATTTTGAATGACTTTCAACTTTAGGTTGGCTCGTCAAGCTTGCCTTGACACTGAAAGACTGTAATTGAAAGACTAGACTGTGCCAATTTTAAGAGTAGAATATGCCAATTTTGAAGAAAGGTCCACAAAAAAGTTTTGTTATTATCTATCCAAAGCCGCTATGCCCAGAGAGCAATTGGAAGTCTTTGTCGTCATTATACAGTGATACTATTTATCGTGCTTCTAATGAGACATCATAGAGCTGGCATTTCTTGTCTTAAACTCTTATAAAGCCAAACACCATTAGCTATTTCTCTCAACATGCAAGCTATCCACCTCATCAACCCACTATTAAATGCATTTATGGTCAACTAGCATTTGTAATTATAATCAAGACACATCATGCATTTAGTTGTCCACAACAAAGATTGCCACATCATCCTTTAATCTTTATTTATAATTGTTTATCTCTTTATATAAGTAATTTTATTCTAAATCATTAGCAATTTCTGCGGCAACGCATGGGGTATTCACCTAGTTTATACCAATTCACATGTTTTACTCTGATTTAATTTGTTAATGGTTACTTTCATGTAATTGGGGATTAATTCATAAATCGTCATATTTTATTATTTTTTTTAATATATGATGAGTTTTTAAAGAGAAAATTAGTTTCTTGGTCCAAAAAGTTGTTCTTAGTTTCTTGGCCTTTTTTCCTTTTGAACTTGTCTATTTGGCCCCAAAACAAATTTCATTTAGTTTCTTAGCCATTTCATTAGCTATTTGGCCCCAAAACGAATTTTGTTTGGTTTCTTAGCCCTTTCCTTAGCAGTTTAATGCTCTAACGGTGTTAACTTGTTACTCTTTTTACTCCTAGTGCCGAATGTAACATTACAACCTATGTCGGACCTAAACATGCCTTTTAGTCAGCCTACTATTAATATTTTTTTTAAAAAATAAGGTACAATATTTTTTTCAAACATGGAATCATTATTTTTTATATAAGGTTCAATATTTTTCCCAAAATAAGAAACAATATGTTTATAATTTCCCAAAATTATTGATAGTATGCAGTCTAAGTTCTGTATGGCTCTATTGTAACCTATCGTATTGTTGCATTCGATGCTAGGGATAAATAAGTAATTTTGTGTATAAATTAACACAGTTAGAGTATCAAACTAACAGAAGGGCTAAGAAACTAAACAAAATTTGCTTAGGAGCCAAATAGGCAAGTTGAAAAAAGAAAGAGCCAAGAAACTAAATACAACTTTTTTAGGCCAAGAAACTAAAAAAAAAGAAAAAGACAGCATGATTTGTTCATGCGCGTCGCGTGGTGCACATTGGCGTCTCAAACAGGTCCATTCTACGTTACCTGGAGGCTACTGGGCCAATCATTCCTGGCCTAATTGGATAAAATTGTGACCACAAAACTGTGCCTACTGGGCCGAAAATGTGACCAGAGGAGAAGGAAAATGTTTCGATAGACAAAAAAGTCTACTTTTTTCTCTTTTAACTTTCGTAAAAATCTGTTTTTCTTCTCTATAAACTCTAAAACTAGATAAATAATCTCTTTTAACTTTTTAAACCATACGCTTTACCTCCCTAGAGTGGTTTTGTTACAGTAGTAGTGGTTTTGTCTTTTTTTTTATTTATTTTGGCTAAATTCTTGAAAAATCATAATATATTATAAAAAAAATCATAAAATGAACAATCTAATTTTGTCGGACTCCACATGAGTAGATATACATAGTAAATATATAATATGGTATGCTTTAGTACAAAGTTTTTGCTAGTCTTTTTTTTTTTATTTATTTTGACTATATCTTTGAAAAATCATAGTAAATCATGAAAAAATCATAAAATAGAAAATTTAATTTTCTTAGATTCCACATGAGTAGATCTACAAATGAACATATAACATGATATACTTTAGTATAAAATTTTTACTGTAACTTTCGATCTATACTTTTCTATAATTAATTAAAATAATTTATAAGCTGTAACTTCTATAATTATTTTGTTGACTAAAGCATACCATATTATATATTCACTTTGTAGACCTACTCATGCAGAGTCCGACAAAATTAGATTTTCTATTTTATGATTTTTCAGTGATTTACTATGATTTTTTAAATATTCAGCCAAATAAATAAAAAAGAAAAACACTAGCAAAAACTTTGTATTAAAACATACCATATTATACATTCACTTTGTGTAGATATACTCATGTGGAGTTTAACAAAATTAGATTTTCTATTTTATAAATTTTTTATGATTTACACATGAGTAGATATACATAGTGAATATATAATATGGTATGCTTTAGTACAAAGTTTTTGCTAGTCTTTTTCTTTTTTATTTATTTTGACTATATCTTTGAAAAATCATAGTAAATCATAAAAAAAATCATAAAATAGAAAATTTAATTTTTTTAGATTTCACATGAGTAGATCTATAAATGAACATATAATATGATATACTTTAGTACAAAATTTTTGCTGTAACTTTTGATCTATATTTTTCTATAATTAATTAAAATAATTCATAACTGTAATTTCTATAATTATTTTGTTGGACTAAAGCATACCATATTATATATTCACTTTGTAGACCTACTCATGTAGAGTCGACAAAAGTGGATTTTCTATTTTATGATTTTTCAATGATTTACTATGATTTTTAAATATTCACCAAATAAATAAAAAAAGAAAAACACTAGCAAAAACTTTGTATTAAAACATACCATTTTATACATTCACTATGTAGATATACTCATGTGGAGTCTAATAAAATTGGATTTTCTATTTTATAATTTTTATGATTTACTATGATTTTTTCAAAAATTCAGCCAAAATAAATAAAAAAAAGAAAAAGACAAAACCACTGTCACTGTAGCAAAACCACCATCAAAACCACTCAAGGGAGGTAAAGCACATGGTTTAAAAAGTTAAAAGAGGTTATTTGTCTGGTTTTAGAGTTCGATGAGGAAAAAATAAACTTTTGCGAAAGTTGAAGGAGGGAAAGTGGACTTTTTCCCAGTAATAATAATCCGTAACACCTCACTTGATACTAGATAATATTGATCAGTCGACACATCCCAACATTAGGCACATTTCTACTGAAGTTATAGTAATAATTAAAAGCAATCTAAAGGGAGCGATTCTCTCTGCAGCTTGCATTGCGCGCCATTGCTAAATGATCTGAAGTTCTGAATCTTCCTACATCATCACCACTGTGCAGGACTGCAGAGAAACCTAAATAGTTACTGGCTAATACGTTATAATAGCTAACACCACCATTAATTCAGAGCATGGTTCCTCGCTGTGCTTGGATGATCGGTTTCCCTTCTTTGAGCCCTGGGATCTCGCAGCTCTTGCAGTAGCTCAGCTGCTCCATCTCCCACTTCATCTTCGGCACAACCTTCTCGTGCCGGGGGGAATACTCCTGTGAATCAAGATCAGATGTCAGCTCCCAGCAGTGTTATGATGTTATCCGTCACAGAATTCCCTCGCTACATACTTTTGTCAATTGTCAGCACAAAAAAAAAAATCACCTCTAACTTGTCGAGAAGTTCTTTTGGTGTTGGTGCCAAGACGATGATGTGGCGAGCAGTCGGACTGATGAACTCTTCCTCTACAGCTTTGTCGATGAAGGATAGGAGGGAATTGTAGTATCCGTCCACATTTAGCAGGCCAACCTGTTGTAGAAGCCCAATGCAATTGTAAAAACATTTGTGACACTGGTACGCACTACAAGATGAATCTTCAGTAAACGAGTTGCAAAGGATGAAGAGCTGAAGTCCATCAGTACCGGCTTATCGTGAATGCCAAGCTGCGCCCATGCGATCACTTCCAGCAGCTCTTCAAGGGTTCCATAGCCTCCTGTGTAATCGAAGGAACAGTTTACTTTCTATAACAGAAACTCAGACTATGGACGCTGATTAGTGATGCTGAGCTCATCCTCATATCTGCTACTTGGGTAACTTAAACAACTGCCGTAATACTGGTCACAACAACAGTTTGGTAAGATAAAATTTTCATCACTAGCCCATAATTAAATATGCTTCAACTGAGGGCTAGAAAGGCGGCCCTGAATTTTCAAAAGGTGAAAAAAAAAATCCTCATGCACCAACCAACTGGGCAAGCCAATCTGGGAGGTGAATTTAGAGTCAAACTGCTCATGCGTGCGTCCTGCTTTACAACTTTCGATTCACGCTTCCACTACGCATGGATCCAGTATATATATGTGACATGACCAGGGAGAGAAAGCGATAGTAAAAGGTGACCTACATCTACATGTCGGCTCACCACTCAGCTTGTGATAGGTAAAAAAGAAAAAAGTTACTGTACCAGGAAGTGCTATGAAGGCATCAGATTGCCTGGCCATCTCAGCCTTCCTCTGATGCATATCTGCCACGGCCTTCACCTCTCCAACCGTCTCACCCGTTATCTGCACACACAAGTAAAAGCACGGATGCATGCCTGCAATTAGCACTCCATAGCCTAACAGGAGCAACCGGAAAGGGTAGCTGTGAGAGGCCTGCTATCTATCTCCTAGGAGTATTTTATTTTAGTCGGGGCAGCATGGTTCAGGAGAAGTAATCATGGTGTTGTTGTGGGGGACAAAAAGAAAATGTGAGGGTCATTTCTTTTTGTTGACAAAGTCACTATCTGCTTAAAGGACGAAGGCCTTAAGAACAAAGGGGCAGACACTAGAGGCAGCAGTCAGGATCAGCAAGATGCCAAGATCTCATCTATCAGGAAAGTAAAACCAGATTTTCACTGAACGAACATTCAATGTGATCTTTCAGTCTAGAGAAGATAAGCTTGCGTCCTTCTTAATTTCCGCCTAAGAGAAAAATCTATTTGCACATTTAAATTCTTTCTTCTGTATTTCTTGTTCAGTTCGAAGTTCGTAGCATTAGTTATAAGGGAAAAACATTAGTTATAAAATTAAAGATAATACAAGTAGTACTAGGAAAAAAAAAAAAAAGAATCTGATCTACCATGCTTTATTGTCGAATTCATGGGAATCATTGCATGTGATTAAACAATGACAGGGTTTTAGGGAGGCGTGAGAGAGCGTGGTTACCGTACCTCTCTCGGCATGAGGGTCTTGGGAATCACCCTGCACATATATATAAAGGGATCGACAATGAGATGACAAATTATATATAGCATTTAGCACCTGAGGATGCGACCAATCCAACTCTTTTTGTCATGATTTTACAAAGTTTCGGGCTATTCTTTTTATGAGACTGACCATCATTGCTGTTTACATACCCTATGACGTGCCTTCCTCCATTGTAGACTGCTCGAGAGACCAGGCCCATTAGCCCGACACTTCCCCCGCCATAGACCAGATCAATGTTCCTTGAGACCTACAATATATATAATGGCAATTCCAGTGTGATAAACAAATCTAATGGAACTAGTTAACGTGATGGGGGTATGTCTTAGCTAGTCTATTATCTGTATAGTAGCTAGCTATACAATGCTGTGTGATCTTACATATTTTATTTTATCTGAAGACATACATTACCATGAGGTGGATATACATAACTGAACTTGAGGATTTGCGAAGAACAGAAAATTGTTCAAAATTATTTCAGTGAATTCGTACATGCATGGAAGAGCTTGCTGGTAGCCAGCGAGATCTTTTTCAGTGGCACAGAAAATTCATCAAATGCATGGGAATGATCACTACTGGAGGTGGAGGCGTGGAGCGTCTGTATTATTATATATGAGTGAAGAGATGGTGCCAACGGGAGCATGCATGGGTCCCTATATGTGAAAGGTACACGGTGTAGTGCTTCACATATATGAAAAAAAAAACATTTATTGTACTATGGGAGTCCATTTTAACTTCCGAAACTTCAAATTCAAATTCAAAATCATCGTTTCTGGAAACCAAAGGTCAGGCAGTAGTTTCAGTGCACATATATATATATATATATATATATATATATATATATATATATATATATATATATATATATATATATATATATATGTCATCTTTGCAGTAGTGAGTGAAGTACCTCGGCTGTATGTATGCATCCATGGAAATATAGGGTTTTGCTGGCATTCAGCTCTACAGCTCGAACCTATAATATACGTGGTAAATGCACACATGATTGTACGTATCTGTATGTTGTCCTGTCTTCTTTTAAGTTTTAAGGCGAGCACGGCATAGAACTGCCGGTGCCACAGAAATTGCAATTAAGCTAGAAAGAAAACAAGACAAACGTTTATGAGCAGTACGTCTTGGTCGTGCTGAAGAAAAACTTCGCGCATGCAGGCTACTACTAGACTAAGAAACCAGCATGTAGTTGCTGTTGATCAGCAAATTAAAACAACCATTTCTGCAGTAGAACATGCTGAAAGCTGAAATCTGATGCAACTATCTACCGAGATTACGAGGAGAAAGAAGCAGACGCACCAGCTCCTCGCCGAGCTTGACGGCAGCATCCTGGTAGCTCTTCTTCTTCCCCTGGCTGCTTCCGCAGAAGACGCAGATCTTCCTGAACCGAGGAGAGGGCACCGTCATCTGCATCACCACCTCCGCTGCTTCTCCCTCTTTGATCTCCATGTGATTTTCTGCCTCCATCTACCACTAGTCCTGGCTCCCTGTTTATGCCCACCTCTTTGCAGCAGGGCTGCAGCAAATGGTGGCACAGTAGAATGGGGTGATATCCCACTACAGCATGGCTAGCTTTACTGCACTCGATTGCACCACCACTGCACTTTGCGGTTATATATACTAGCCAGCAGGGGTGGTGGGCCCCGCAGGAGCTTATTATGTGCTGAAACATATCCGTGGAGCTGGTGTGTGATTCTTCTACACCTGACTGGCGGAAAATAGAAACCTGATTGAGTGCAATGTTTAGAAGGCCTGATCAAGGGCTAATTAAGCACGCTTGCTGGTTCGGAAAGAAGAATCAGGCAGACTTTAATTTACTGCATCTCGCTGAGCTCAGTCCGGTGATGTCTTGCAATGTTTGCTTAGGTAGCCGGCAGGTAGTCGACAGTTGTACGCGATCCCCACTACTAAACTGAATGTTAATTAGGCTGCAGTTAGCCAACTTTTTTATATATATATGTCGGCTACGACCACCGGCTTGACATACACTCATACTAGGGTTCATCGAGAAGAGAAGAAAGACAGACATGCTTGCTTGCAATGTAAGAGAAGTAGAAGAAACAGAAGCACATCAAGCATTCAGGCATGCATGTGCAGGGAATCGTGTCTAAATGTCTGATGCTGCAATGGAAACGCGTCCAGTGGAAGTAGTAGATATGCAGGCCTATACATACTCATTACAGGTCCAGGCTCCAGCCTCCAGGGGCGGTGTTGGGATCCAATGATCCATCAAGCATTGCTCGCAAAATTTTGCACAAACTATTACTAAACTGCTTGCCGCTCTTGCCGGCACTATGATTGCAGTACTGGAGACTGGAGAGTAAATGAACGAAATTACTACCGGAGCTGCTAGAAGGGTTTTACTGTGCTAAACAGTAGTAATATAAACAGTGGATTATGATCCAGCGGGCATCGTCTGAACAACACATACAGCCCAATGCGCGTCTTCATTCATAGCCGTTGCAGAAGGAAAGAACGTAGTAGTCCATCAGTGTTCATGCACTGGGGCCTTGTTTAGATGCAAAAAGTTGAAAAACTTAAAATTATAGCGTTTCGTTTGTATTTGACAAATATTGTCCAATCGTGGACTAAGCTTAAAAGATTCGTTTCGTGATTTACAACTAAACTATGTAATTAGTTATTTTTTTAACTTTAGTGCTTCATGCATGTGGCTAAAAATTGATGTGATATAGAGAGTAAAAAAAATTAGAATTTGATAGTATCTAAACAAGGCCTGAGGTGTTTTCCCTGCAGTAGTAGCTGGCCCATCACATTTTCGTTGTTTACATTTTTCTTCTTGCGATCTGAGACTGAGAGTCCACGCACGAATGTCCCCGAATCCAACGGCAATGTCTCGACGGCGGAATAGTTCAGCTTCGATCTGGAGCTGCGTCTGTATAGGTACCTGTTTCGGAGGCAAGCAGGTACGTCCGTTGAACCAGTCAAAGGCCAGCCAGCATGCGTACGTACGTACCTGCAGATTCAGATTCTTCAGATTTACTACGCAGCGGTGGAAACTTGGCCGAGAGCTGCAGCTGTAGATGAAGAGTTAATAATCTATCTACTAGGAATCTAGATGCTTGATGTGATTTTGCGTGCAGAGAATTGCAGATCGGAACGTGTCTTGGTGGGTCACAGCAAGTTCTTTCTGATTCAATTCCGTATCAGAAGGGAACGAAGTATGCGGCATCGATGAAGATTATATAGCTGGTCTCATTCATCAGTTGCTGTGTGTCATGCCACAGTTCACAACAAACAAATTGACATAAAGAAAAGGTGTGGCTGCCTGCTGTGAACCAGTTACTGGAATCTGTCATGGTGCGCACGAATTCGACAAGAAAGGGACGACATGCGGGGAACTATCTAGTTAATGGATTTTGAGCCCACTGAACCCTAGCTGGAAGCTTTTGTACTGATAGCCTGCAGACATGGATAGATAGGTTGGGGGCAACCGGGCAAGAGGAAGAAGGCAATGCAAAGCTATTCCATGTCCTGGCCACAAATTCACTCTCTATACGATTACAGCCGAGAATTACGGTGAGACAGAGCCATGAATGAGAGCAGTACAAAATTCAAGGCTGGATCCGTAGATCAGTCTTGCAGTACTCTTACATATATATCTGTGGCAACTGGCAAGTAAGGCACATCATGCCTGGACCATCAGCTGATCAGCCCCACTGCACGGTCTCATACGTAGCCATTGCCGAAGCAGGCGAAGCTCGAATGAAGAAGATAATACTTGCTACCAAACACTACTACTGCATAATATACAATCACCACCAGATGCTTTGAAATCTATATATAGTGATAGATGGGTTTTCACTTCCGGATATTGCCACTAACCAACCGTGGTAATTTTGTAACATACATCTCAATGATAACGAGATGGATCCAAAATTTGATTCAAACACTGTTAAATCCAGATCAAACTAACTCTAGCCCTCTCCCTTATCCTTTCCTCCTCTCTCCCTCCTCTCATACTCATCCAGATAATCTCTCTCCCATCTCCCCTGTTCTCTCTCTATCTCTAGATCTCCGCCCCCACCTCTAGCTTTGTAGCACGGCACGGTGGCGCCCCCCGTCTCGGTGCTAGACCTAAACATTTTGCGGGCTAAGTCAGGCCAAAATAAGGCCAATATTTTGGTTTGAAATATTCTTGTCCATGACCGTTCCAAGTTGGGCTTGTATTTTCATTCTGAACCCATACCTTCGGTGGGCCGCCGCACATTTTATATAGTGGAGAACGACAAATAAATATTTCAGGCCGAGAAAAAATCAGACAATAAGATCAGTGCCTAGGCCTTGTCCACTAAGGTATGTGGACGGGCCAAAACCTAGTAGGCTCAGGCCACGCCCGTGCACCGAACAAGGCTCAAAATTCCCACCTTTACACGGCGTGGGCACCAGTGAGCATAGGTGGATGGCAGGTGCCTATGAGCATGGCTGGGCGGTTGGTGTCGATGAGTGGGGCTATGTGTCTGGTACAAGCGAGCGTGGATGGGTGAGCACCGGTGCGCTACGTGGATCGAGCATCAACTGGTGCTTTTTTGTATTTTCCTTTTTCTTTTGTTTTGTGAAAATAGGCATCACTGCTAGGTGAGCAACCAGCGATGAAAACCCAATACCATTGTGCCTACTTGCCCGGATCAACTTTGTCGGTGAAAGCCGGTGAACCGACAACGGTTGGCCTTCTTTTAGAGTAGTGAAGGTATGCACGTGCATTGCAATGAAAATATATTAACACACTTGCATTTAAAAATTTCCACATGAGGAGATCTAGATTCAGAAACAACATGCTAATGCATCCGAAGCCGCATACAAACCATGTTTATGTTTGTTGACTTGTGTTGACACTCGTTAGCGTCAACTTTTACTAGGGCTTTTTACCCGAATGAAAACAAGAAAACACACTAGTCTAGGGCTTTATCGACAAATTCCACGAGTTTTGCATATTCTCGTATTTTCGGGGTGATTTTCGGAAAAGCCGAAAAAGAGGGATTCTAGTGCAAAATAAGCACGAAAACTTATCCGCCACGGAAATATCACGATTGGGCTCGGGAACCATCTAGAAGACACCCGAAGCAACGGGACCCCGAGAGGAGGAAAAGTGGGGCCCCGCCCCCCACCTTGGGGCCGCCCGCGCCCCCCACGCTAGGGTTTCGGCCCCCCTTCCGGAAGCTTCCTCCACCGCCTACGAGGAGTCATCTTGGCCCTTGGTTACGTCGATTTGATCTGCGGGCGCACGTCGATCCCACCGGGCTATAAATAAAGGGGTAGACCCCCCCTCCCTAAAGGCATCAAGTCATTTGGAGATCCGACCATCAAGAGCCTTCTCTAGTTCATTAGAGCCTCTCTAGTTCATAGCTTTAGCCTAGTTAGATTAGAAGTAGAAGAGTTCTAGTTCTTCGGCGGGATCCGGAGCCCACTGGCGTCTGTGCGCAGAGCGCGGAGTTCGGTATAGATCTAGTACCTTTCTCTTATTGTATTCATTATGATTCGAGGCAACATTGTTCTTAATCTCTTATATATTCTTAATTGCAATAGTCATTGTCTACTTTGATTATATGTCTAGGATAGTTGGTTTGATCTTATTGAATTCATGTAATTGCTCGTATAGCGTTTATCCAAGCGGCCGGGGTAGATGGTAGACAATATGTAGACGTGGTGTCTAGATATCTTGTTTATCTGCAGAGTGCACCCCGGACATGCCGGGGCGTGTGGTAGTCCGCGCAGTGACAAATGCGTTGGTTCCTCTGTAGTCCACCCTCCGTGCGTAGGACTAGCTTGGGCACGATCGCGAAGGAGGTGATCCTTCGTCTTAATACCCTCATTAGTTGATGCCTCTTTACATGTGATAATGTTATAGGGTTAACTTAACAATGATTGCTAGATGTAGTTGCACTAATTAGAGTTATTCATTAACATAGTTATTGAATTACCTTAGTATTTATTCCTGAGTTTATCCATTGGCTAGCTATTGTTATGACTAGAAGAGCTCGATGTTTATCTATTTATGATGACTGATCATTATTATTATTTATCATATATCACGTGACTTATCCCTTGTTATGAGTAGGATTCTAGTTATGGTTTGCCTTTCACATCAATAGTATAAGTTATAGTTTGTAAGTCCTACATATAGACCTTTCCAAAGGTATAAATATAAATCGACAACCCGATAGACTTCCTTAGGTAAAATGCTACAACGGTATAATTATCTGTCCGCTTGCGTAACCGATCTTAGTTTATATTCTTATCTTTATATTCATATCTTTTTACTTCTGCCTAGTCATATTGAATACATATAAATCTATAGTTATTTCTTAAGCAATATGATTAAGGATGACAACTTAATTCATGCTTAGGAATGATAGTGATAAATAGGTGGCTAGTTGCTAATGACAAGTTAATTTAATACCGAGCATTTTTGGCGCTATTACTAGAGGTAGAGTTTATCTCTATTTTTAGTAGTGGCGTTAGAAATGCTAACAACTTGTGTGATCACGTCCAGTTGAAATCATTTTACTTGACATTGTTTAAACAATGCGTGATGTGGTTACTTTTTATATTAGAAGGTTCTAATTAAGAAATAAAAAATTGATGCTTTGGTTTGATAGATTCTAAGAGATCTATTTGAATTGGCTTTTATTGGTCTACATTCACATCTTAGAGAGAAATTGTAATAAGGCTGTGAGTTCCTTGTGATTAATCAATTGTTGCAAATGGGCTTTGCTCAAGAGAGATGGAGTAAGGATGTTAAGGATTCTCATAAGTCACATCGCTATAATATGCATGTTGTTGAATGTGACTTTAATTTGATAGTTCGAACGACCAAAGCTAAGCCATTTACTTGTATCTCCCTAATCAAATTCACAAAAATATATTGACAAGAAGAGATGAAGTTTACTTTAAATTTGATATATATCTAGGTTGTTACATAACAACTGATATATTAAGTTATTGCATGCTTCGCCACCGCCTAATGAGTTGAAACGGTGAGCTTTCTACAAATGACATAATTCTTTCTCTTGTGTGGCCAATGGTTATAATGTTTTTTCTGACAAGTCCAATTGGCTTTAAATGAGAGACAATTGAGTTCATTTGAGATTCAAATTGACATGACTCCTTCCCTAGTCAGCACCATCGTCAACTTGCGGAATGTTAAGGTGTTGGTCCGCCAAAAGCAATCCAATACAAGAAATAAAAAGGGAAGAATATGGTCGCCATTAGTGATCCAAAGGAGAAGGTAGGAGAGAAAGATCTTGGGTGGAGAAGTTGTGATCACCCTAGATGTTATGTTAAACAAGGTCTTTACATGGGTGTCCCATAAAGTACTTGCAGTTCTCATACATGTTTGTGCATTGCATGTTGTCATTTTGAACATGAGTAATCATATGAAATGAAGAGGTTTGAACAAGCTTATATCAATTTTATTAATTAGGAAAGCCCATGCGTGATGCAACAACACCAATAATTTGTGCTTAAACAACTCTAATTAAACCACCAAATGACTTTTATCAAGGTTCCATATGAAGTTGTTAAAAGGAAATTCAAAATAAACTAATATTTCACTTAATCAGTGGCCTAATTGCTTGCTTAGGGGACAATTAAATAATAGATTTATTAAATATTTTGAAATGTGCCAAATGAAAAATGAAAAATGGTGTAGAAGTTATGTACTTTAATTTAGAAGGTAGCAAAGCCAAGTCAATGGCGCCACTCTACCCTCACCCTCATGTCCTCGCCTCCCCCGCCTACCCACATCATGTGAAGAACAACAGAGAGGACGGCATTGACTTGGCAAAAGGCATGAATGCAGTCGGCAATGCCTTTGCCGACTGCATTCCACGTGGTAGTCGGCAAAGAACACGTGGCAAAGAATTCGTCGGCAAAAGAAACCTTTGCCGCCTCGCCACGTGGACGCCAATCGGCAAAGGCTTTACCGCTGCCCGGCGTGGCGTCGGCAAAGGAAACGTCGCCGCTTTCGATGATGACGGTGTGCGTTCGTTTACTTAGACCGCCAAGGCGTCGGCAAAGGGGTTTTTTTTTTATTTTTTTGGTACAAAAATTCTTTGCCGACTGCCTGAGGTGGCAGCCGACAAATATTTTCTCGTTTTCTGATCTCTTGTAAAAACCTTTGCCGACGCCTAAGGTGGGCGTCGGCAAAAGCCGGGTAACTTTGCATTTGTTGTATGTTCACAGCTTTGCCTGGAAGAAGTAATTTTTTTTCTGTTTTTTCTGTTTTGCCTTATGTATCACAACAACCAAATCATATATATATATAACTGAAATTCACATATATAACACAAATCCACATATATATCACACAAATCCATATATATAGCACATATAATCCATAACAAAGGGGTCCAACAAGTCCATCATCCAATAAGTCGTACTAATCTAACATCCAACATCCAACATGGTGTGAAAGACCAACATCCAACATCCAGCAAAGTAGAACAACCACATAGCCACTCACGCGTCCTGTGACCCGTCGCCACCGTGGTGTGAAGAGCTCCCAGCTGGCTACGAAGGCCACGAGGACGGTCCAACCTGCGGCGCGCTGGTGTACACCCACCCGGATCCGATCTGCTGGGCAGGCGGAGGGTCGCTAGCCCACCCGGAGGCCCTCTTCTGCGTAGGCCTAAGAGGAACGCCACCTGGCCACGAGAACTGTGGCTCAGGGGCAACCGGCCACACATGGCCTGGAGAAAGGCCATGTGGAGTCGGGTTCGAACTCGCCGACAGTGGCTGCACAGAGGAGAAGCGATCTCATTGGTATCTACGGGATGGCCGCACAAGCGAAAACAATAGATAGACTGCTAGAAACTCACCGGAGTCCCTAAAGGGCTAGGAATAGGGGGTGGAGCGAAGATCACGGGAGGCAACGGAGGACATCTGAAACTAGGGATCTCCAGGCCCTGAAAGAAGCTGGCAAACTCCTTCATCTGACGTGCCGAGTGCTCCTGGATAGCCTCTAACTGCCGCCGATGGGCCGCCAGCTGCTGCCGATGGGCCTCCTCTTGGGCCGCCTGTTGGGCCCGCAACTCGGCCAGCTGGGACTGCAATATTACACCCGCGATGTTTAAACAATGCATAAGGAAAGCTACATATGTAAAACCAATGAACGACGAATAGTTACCTGAACCACCGCCATCATCTGCGTGGAGCTTGGCCGCCGAGGTTGTATGGGGACGTCCGAGGAGGTCGTGCTGTCCGATCGACGAACCTCACGAAGGGTGGGAACGGTGGCCGGGTCGATTACGCTGTGGGCAAGAAAGTACCAGCCGTGCTGCTTCCCTCCTCTCGTCCTCATCAGGACGTCCGTATCAAGGGGCTCGGTGGCCGGATCGTAGGCCTCACCATGGCGCCTGCGAACTGTCTCGGTGTACTGGACCACCTTCTCGTAGGCATTCAGGTTGGTGAACGCGTCGGCCCCCTTCGTCGGGTCGTAGACGTTGTCCGGATCTGCCGCTTTGCCCCGTGAGACAGGGGCGTAGCCCGTGAACTCGTTGATCACCGGCCACCATGCGACCGGGTCTCGCGAGGAAAACACAAGAACGATTACACATAATGAGAATGAATAAATAAATAAATAAACAAATCAGTGTGAAGGGTACCCATGTGTCCATGTACGCTCCGAGGGGGTGGCTCCCTTGGTGGGTGTGCCGGCCCTGTCCTCCCCTTGGCATGTCCGGATTTCTCCCTGCGCTTCACATACGCCTCCGGCGTTGTCCACGAGTCCACAATTGCCTCCCAGCAGTCCATGTGCATTTTGCACCAATCAGCAAGATACTGCATTACAACGTGTATTTGGGTGGGTAAGAAGATGAATCAGAATAGAATCAGAATCAATGTTTCCTACTTACCTGGAGGTAGATCTCCCTGGGGAAGTCGGTTTCGGGCGAGAGGATCATCGCCCTGGCTTCCGACTTCGGCAGCGACTGGCCAAGCACCTCGGCGTGGTAGTTGATGAGGACCTAGAGGTGCGCCTCATAGTACATGTCCTTCAGTCTCTCCATGCAGACCTTGTCCTACACTCGCGACGCCTCGACCTCGTGCCCCGGCTCGCACGTGTACCACTCCTGCATACAGATACCATGTATCATTTCGTTATTTCAACGACGTCCAACGAATGCGTAGTATTGACAAAGCGGTGCGATGAAGACTCACCCAGAACTCCCTCTTGATCACAGACGCAAGGGGGACCTCGTCTGCGTCCTTGACCTTGCAGAAGTCCGGCCACTTATTGGGCGGCTTTTGGATCCCGTCTATGGTGACAAGGCCGTGGTAGTGCTTCTTAATCGGGGAGGCCCCAAAGATGCCATTAATATGGCATGAACCGCCCCGCTTCACAAGCTTCCATTCTTGCCGCACGAGTCATTAAGAAGAACTGTTAGTCTGAAGTTCAATTTTCAACATGTCATATGAATAAGTTGTGAAAACATGAATGGTTACTTACTTTGGACCCTCGGGTCGAATCACCGGACGGTGGCTGCCGCCGAAATGCGGGGCGGAAGGGAGGCGCGTGATCCCGCTACCGGTAGGGCTTCCTCGAACCTAAGGAAGACGTCTCCCCTAGTGTCGCCCCACTCCCGCCTGGCTGCCCCCGTCCCCGGCCGTCCCCGCCCTCGTCCCCCCGCCCTCGCCGCCCCCGTCCTCGTCGCCCCCGTCCTGGTCGTCGTCCGGGGGAAAGAGCTCCCTCGTCGACGAGCGACGTGTGCGGGACCTCGCCGACGACTCCACCAACGGCGCCTCCTCCTCCTCCGCGTCATCGTCGACGCCGGTCGACATGTAGATCGAGGTGACCTTTCGTAGCGGTCGTCGTCGTCTACCTCCGCCCGGCATTTTGTCCTGTACCTACAATGACAAAGATTAAACCAATTAGCACAAATAATCGATAAGTACTTTTAAAGAGATGCAAAATGAACGAAACATAATTGCAAAGTAATAATAAGAACAATATAGTATTACATGAATTAGAAACCGAAGTCCTCATCATCACTATCACCATTGTCATCATCGCCTCCACCGTCATCACAATCACTGCTGTCATCATCACTATCAATATTGTCGAAACCTAAGTCCTCATCATCTCCATTCTCCTCACCACCTCCATTGTCCTCAACACCTAGTTCGCGTTGAGCCCTCCATCGCTCAAGCATCATTAGGTCCTTAGCATCTTGCACCACTTCACCCTCGTCCTCATCGATGTCGTTGTCTACTTCCATGCCCATCAGCGAAAGAATGTCTATCTCCAAACACCCTTCTAGCCCCTCAAGTTGATAGAACTCTCCGCTATTTGCCTTTGGGTCGAAGTTGTAATCATCATCGTTTGGGACAGGCGCTTTACCACGCGGCGATACCAATTGCCCAAGGTACCAACCCTTAAGCCTCTCGTCTTTTTGGCACGCCCATGGGAGATAATAAAATTGCGTGGCCTGTTGAGCCACAATATAGACATCATCTCCACTATAGATAGAATCCTGTCGAATTTCGACTTGTCCAATGTCATCGGCTCTTCTCGTGACATTAGGATCGAACCAATGGTATTTGAATACCATTGGTTTAAGAGCTTTGGGGCCCAGGAACTCAAGCTCGTATCTTTCTTCCACTATGCCATAATAGTCGAGACCATCGTTGCCGGGCGTATAAACTCCCCGTGCACGTGGTCTTTTCGGCCGGGCCGACTCTCCTCGTGGCTTCTCGTGCGGCGATAGCCATTCACATCATAAACGGTGAATGCATTGACCCTACTTTGCAGCCCCCATGCAACTTTGTTTCAATTCAAGACTCATTTCCCTATCCGTGCGTGCACGCAAGGTGAGGCCAGGTAGATCGTTACATTACTCGCTCCTAGGAGCAAAGTGGAATCTCAAAGTTGGAACGAGGTAAGTTGGATGGTACCTTTGTATGGAACCATGAAATAAAATCGGGCCTGGCATTTTTGAAGAAATTGTCTTCTTCTTGGACAAGTAGGAGCCGTATTCCTTGTCCAAAGATTCCTTAATAAACTCCCCGAAAAACAAGAGATGAAGGGGGTCGGACCGATAGGTGGAGGATATTGACTACGTATGTAACAAGTCCAGAATTGAGAACTTACTTTCGATAAGGAACCACTTCTTCAAGGTTCAACAACACGTAGAGCGATAGTGCGAAACTCATGTTGTTGCAACGTCTTGGGGGTACCTGCGCTTCCCCTTCCGAGTTGCCCTTTGAAAAGGCTCAGGGTCGATAAATTCTCGTCCTCATTGTAACGAGGGAGTGGGTTCACGTTGGGAAGGTTGTCGGTATAGTACGCCTTTGTGAAGTTCGACACCTCCTCCACTCTTGCTGCTTCTACGACGGAAGCCTCAATTTTGGCTTTATTTCTACACTTTTTTCGAAGAATCTTTTGACACCTCTCGATTGGATAGCACCAACGGGCCTGCACAGGACCCCCCAGCCGTGCCTCAAGCGGTAGGTGCAAGATCAGATGTTGCATTGGCAGGAAGAAGCCAGGTGGAAAGATCATCTCCAACTTGCAGATTAGCAGAGGTGCAAGATGCTCCAGGTCATGAATCACTTCTCGAGATAACTCCCTGGCACAAAGCTGGCGGAAGAAATAGCTCAACTCTGCCAGAACGCGCCACACTGGCTCGGGGAGGTATCGACGGGTCATCGCAGGAAGGAGTCGCTCAATCCATATGTGAAAGTCATGACTCTTCATCCCTAAGACTTTCATAGTCTTAGGGTTTACTCCCCTACTCAGATTCACCGCATACCCATCAGGGAACATTAACGTCTTGATCCACTCCAGCACTTCCTTCCTATCGCCCCTTTTCAGGATGTAATCGGCTGGGCCCCTTCTCCAAGTCTTGCCAGGTGCAGGGGTCTTCATCACTAGCTTTGGTCTATCGCAGATCACCTCCATGTCAAGTCTAGCCTTAACGTTGTCCTTTGACTTCTGTTTTATGTCCATGAGTGTTCCCCAAAGTGCCTTCTTTTCTGTGTGCATCACATCGATGTTGTGTGGAAGCAGATGGTGCTTGAAGTAGGGGAGCCTAGTCAATCCCGATATATGGGTCCACATGTGTTCCTGACCGTACCCAATAAAACCACCAGTGTCTTTGTCGATTTTGAGAGCCTGTAACTCGGCAAGGACCTGGGCACCACTCTTAATCTCAGGAATAGGGTCGGTGTCGTCTCAATTCATGGTTCTCAGGCAGGAATTGACGGTGTTTGTCAAACGAAGAGTACTTGCCACCCTTCTTCAGCCAGGTGAACATCACAGATTCCTTGCATACTGGGCAAGGGAACTTCCCGTGAACACACCACCCACAGAATATGCCATAGGCCAGGAAGTCATGCATTGAATACAGATATCACACATGCATTGTGAAGTTCTTCTTTGTAGCTCGGTCGTACGTCAGTACCCCCTTTTTCCAAGCATGTTCCAATTCATCCCACAGTGGCTGCATGAACACACCCATATTGTTGCCCGGGTGTCCAGGTATTATCAGCGACAATAACACGTTCTTGGGTTCAAACATGACGCCGGGAGGAAGATTGAGGGGGATCACGAACACGGGCCAACAAGTGTACGGGGCCGCATGTGTTCCATACGGGTTGAACCCATCTGTTGCTATCGCTACACGTACATTTTGAACGTCCTTAGCTTTGTCAGGATACTGGATATCGAAGTACTGCCATGCCTCAGCATCTGATGGGTGTACCATCCTTGTGCCATGTCATCTGCTTCGCAGACTCCTCTGTCATGAACATCCGTTGGAGCCTCGGTGTGAGTGGAAGGTACCGGATGACCATCTCGGGGATCTTAGACTGCACCTTCTTGCCATCACCACCGTCTACCTCCACATACCTAGAGGCTTTGCACTTTGGACAATGCGTTGCTGCCTTTAGTTCTTTTTCCCTAAATAGGACACACCCGTTAGGACAAGCATGAATCGATTCATATAGCATCTTAAGTGCACGGAGGAGCTTCACTGACTCGTACGTGTTCTTCGGCAGCGTTTGATCCTTCGGAAGCATTGTGCCCAAAACTACCAACATGAGATTGAAGCCGTCTCCTCAGGCTCAACTGTGACTTCAACCCTAGAAGGCGTCCAACGGCATCCAGTTGCGATATTGTTGTCTTCTCGTGAAGGGGCTTCTGCGCCGAAGACATCATTTCATAGAACGCCTTTGCGGTTTCCTCTGGATCCCCCTCCACCAATCCTTCATTGCCATGTGCCTCGTTATAGTCTACCTCAATGTCGGCCACCCCGGCATCTCCATCATACTCCTCGAGGCGTGCTCTCACCTCCTCCTCTCTAATACGCACTTTTCCTTCTCTATGGAAGATCCACCTCTTGTAGTTTTCCCTAAATCCGTACTTGAAAAGATCTTTGTATACCTCCCTCTGTACTTTTCTTTTTTGGTTCTTACACTCCCTGCAGGGACACAGCGTCCGATCCGACCCTTGAGCAGCCGGGCCAAATGCTTGCTCCAGGAAATTATTGGTCCTCTTAACCCATTTATCGCTATTCCTCTTAGTTGTCCAGCCCGTGTACATCCACTCACGATCAACCATCCTCTGTCATGCGCCAATGTAAGCAAGTAATAAAACCAACATTTGCATCTACAAGGTGTTACTACCATCTAATAGGTGAAGGATAGGTCCTATCCCACATGAGGATGCGTAGATGAGGTTAGCTTCCATGCTCCGCTCCCGTCCGAGACGGAATTTCGGCAACACCTCCCCGCTGTTCTCCCGATACACGTCCCGGCGGGGAGAGTGTGTATCCGGAGAACAACGGAGAGGTGCGGCCGAAACTCCGACTCAAACAGGGGCGGAACATGGAAGCTAACCCATCTACGTATCCGCGGGCTGTCCAAAAAACGTGGACAATCCGGAAGAGATACTGTCGCAGATATGCACTGATCAGCATACCAACGACCGCGTATCCCTTTCGGACGAGAGACGCCTAACTCGGCTACGCAATCTACAACAACTATAAGGATGAGAGGTGAATTATACCTAGGGTAGCAGCACAAAGGCGGGTAGCGGGGCGGTGGAGAGTCGATGCGGTGCAGGAAGACCCGCAACGCCCACGAAGACGATCGGAGTCACCGAGTACCTCCCACAGGTGGTCCTACAAAAAGGCATAAAAAGGTTAGTATCCACTCAAAATTTCGGCAGCACCTCCCCTGCACGGGGAGGTTTCCAAAACCTGCAAAAAACAACGGCGCGAAGGCCGATAACCACCGCGGCACGAAGGTCGATAACCACAACGGCGCGAAGGCCGATAACCACAACGGCATGAAGGCCGATAACCACAGCGGCACGAAGGCCGACATCACAACGGCACGAAGACCGACAAGTAGTGAAGGGGTTAATATACCTTGCTCTCGTAGCCGGTTCGACGACGGTGGAGGTGTCGGCGGGACGTACACGCCAAGAAGACGGTTGAGGCACCTCCTCACCCTCTCCCCTTCTCCTCTCTTCCTCCTTCTTCTTCCTTCTTCCTCTTCTTCTTTTTTCTTCTCCTTCTTCCTTCTCCCTTCTCCCTTCTCCTTCTTCCTTCTCCCTCCTTCTCCCTTCTCCTCCTTTCCTTGTCCTTCTCCCACTCCTCCTCTCTCCTCCGCTGGGGGCCGGGGGGGGGCCGGGGCCGGCCGGCTTGCTGGCTGCGGGGGCACCGGGGCCCGGGCGGCAGGGGCCGGGGCGGCTCGGCCGCGTCACGCCCGCGGCGCTGGTCGGGCCCAGGTCGGCGGCGGCAGCAGGGGCGGGCGCGCGGGGCAGGCGGGGCGGCCGGGGCGAAAGCGGCCAGCGGCGGCTAAGCCGGCGGGCTTCGGCGGCCCGGCGCTGCGAGGGGGGCGCGGTGGAGAGAGGGAGGGGATAAGGTTGGCCTTGGATGGGCCGGGCCTTTTAGGGTTAAAATCCTTTGCCGACTGCCCCTGGAAAATGGGTCGGCAAAGGCGCGGATTTATATTCTATTATGAATATCCAAAGAATTTATGTATTTTTTCCCCAATTTTTTGCAGCCGCAACTTACTCCAAATTTTTTGAAATTTTTATCATAGGCTCCACATGTGATAACATGAAACCTCAAAAAAAGTTTTGTGATTTTTTGACCTTTTTGCTATATTTCGTTAATTTATTTTGTTTAATTGAATTTTCCGCCGTATAATACAACTTTGAACTGCAGGTGCATGAAATAATGAAACTTAGCCATTCAAAAAATGATATCATGTTGGAGAATGTATTTTGAGGCCGTGTCCAGAAACTCACCCAAAATTTTGAAGTCCTTGTCCACGAAACATGACCATCCGGGTGTGGTAGAAGTTCTTTTAATTATATAAAATCCAAACGAAGTCGAAAATTACAAAACTTGTCGAGGTGTCATGTTATCACATGTGGAGGCTATAAAAAAATTTGAGAAAGTTTGGAGCAAGTTGCGACGTCGGATGTCCAAAACCCAGACATCTCCAAAACCTTTGCCGCCTGCTGGTCTTTGCCGACTGGCTATCCATCGGCAAAGACGGCCTTTGCTGACTGCTAGAAATGGCCGACAGCTCAGACCGTAAGGGCAGTCGGCAAAGATTCCTTTGCCGATTGCGAGATAGGGCGGTCGGCAAAGATGATCTTTGCCGAGTGCCCTTGCTTTGGCAGGCGGCAAAGACCAGGGCAGTCGGCAAAGCGGGGTTTTCCCGTAGTGGGATGGATCTGTCTCCTTCACTGATCCCCAACTAAACACTAGCAAAAGGGGATGGCCCCATCCTAGCCCGCCCCATGAACCAAACGCATGCTTATGTTTTTTGTGGAGTTCTATCGTTGTTTTGTGGAGACAGAAAAAGACAAGCATCACACCTCCTCCATTCTAAAAAAGAAAGCATTTATGCTTTTTGAAGAATCAAACAATCGTAAGTTTGACCAATGGAGCATATATCTTAATTATAGTGAACATATTATTGGTGATATAGATGTTGACAATATTTCTATAAATTTAGTTAAACTTAAAAAAATATTCTGGTTTGAATCTTGAATTGCACTCTAAATGCATAGCCACCTGTGCATATATATAGCTTGTACTAGTACTGAAAACAAACATAAATAAGGGTCACTGACGCCCATGCTACGAGTACCGTACCATTCTCCTCGTTCCGAATTTCTCTCATCTTTTAAGAGCCAGAAACCAAGGTGGTTGTTCCTTCCTCTCTAATATAAGAACAAGAGATCAGAGAGAGGATATATTAATTATTATTAGCTAGGATACATCCCATGTCTTATTGTTGTTCTCGTAGCTTGCATGTAGCACGTAGCTGCTGCTGGCATGGCAGCTGCATATGCTCCATTCCCATTCTCCCACACAGCATGCATGACTAGGCACGCATGCTCCGATCCATTCCATGCCCATGATTGTTCTCTTGCTCTTGCAAATGTGAATGTCCCCAAGGGTCTTAGTAAATTGTGTATGTATAGTTTATATAAGCACAGATACATAATGTATATGTATGCCAGAATGCCACTAGTTTATTATATGCATGCATTACACTTGGAACCTGAGGTGATTCGATGCCAGAATTGCTGTAGATTGCTGTCGGGGTGTGGCCGTGTGGGGATGGAGAGAATCCAAGCACAGCAACAACGACGGCGACCCGGCTACAGAGCTAAACACAGAAAAAAACTTTGTAGACTTTAGCACTTGCTTGAAGCTTTCAGTAACCCGGCCGGTCCCCATGCATGGACTAGTAGTCGCCCGCAGCCGCCTCCGTGTGTGCTGTCTTTCCTCCATTGTCCGTTTCACCAAAAGGGAAAGGCCGGTATCGTAGCACACTACTACAGTCCGTCATTGAAGCACATGAAGATCTTCAGTCGACTGCCAGGGGAGCCAGCCAATCAACGACACGCATTCGGACACCAACAATATGTGTAGGCCCTGCAGGCCGTGGCCGGCAAGCGTATCTCGGCGAATGCCATGGCGCCGCTATACGGCAGATCTCTCGCTTCGCGCTGTCGATCGATCGCCGCACATGGATGCATGCAGGTAATGACGACGACGCCGGCGAGATCGGATCACAGATCCGCCGGAGCTCTCGATCGACAGGCTCAAACGACTTTATACGTGCAATCGATTGTCCTAGGAACTACGTCTCCGATATGCTTGCTGCTACTGCTAGCTGCTTCTGGATTATTGCAGTACTGTTACCCGATCGACAAGATACGGTCATAAGTTGAACGGGCTATGCCTATCACTGTCTGCCTCTGGTTAATTTGATCGAATTCAGGAAACCCATGCATTCCCTCTTGAGTTCCACCCACAGAAGAGTGCTTTTAGACAAAGTGTCTCAAAACTGAGCAAGCAACTAGCAGCTCAAAGCCTCTCTAGCTCAGGTGCCTGCTTCAAACAGTGGCGGATGTAGGATGGGATCTTGCATGAAGATTTAATGGTGATTTAAGACTTATATGCTACAGTAATTTAGTAGTGATTAGGTGCTTCTAGGGGGCTGCAGCCTCCCCAACCCTCTCTTTGGATCCACTACTGCTTCCAAACATGGTGAGATCGTGGTTATATAGTGATTGAGTTTTTGGTCACGGGTCTGTCAACACCAAGTGCATTGACGATGAAGGCCTATGAGAGGAGCTCTACGAGGTAAGGCTTCAACGCTTCCAACGTTGAAGCATCGGAAATGTTTTTCCATGATGACAGGAATGAGTTGCGCCAGAAGTCGTGGAAGTGTAAGCTCTCTTTCTAGGCTGTGTCGCTATCTATTTTCTACGTGTCTATTATTTATGTAATATCGCAATTCTTATCTGTTTGCTAGGATGGCCTGTAGACCTCCTAGCTAGTATGCGCGCTAGAAGCGCGTGTTTGTATCAAACTTTTCTACCTTAATCACAAATATGTGTAAATTTTTTATGTATTCGAGAAAAGATATACACATATTCAGATTTTGTAAAAACTCTATTTGTTCGGATGGATTTGAAAAGATCTATGTGAGAGATAATCTATATCTATACCTAATAATAAAGAGGCAAAACTTTCAGCCAGTATTTTTCGTCCGGTAATTTTTTCGTCCAGCAACCTTTTCGTTCGGCAACTAATTCGTTCTGCTTTCGTATTTGCTTTCCCAATCCGTTCTGCTTTCCTTCCCTCCAAACACGTTTCCCAGTCCGTTCCTCTTTTCTTCCCCGAAATCACCTAATCTCGTGGAGCGGTGGAGGTCGGGGCTCCGAGTTCGGCTGTTCGGTGGTGTCGGCGCGGCGACTTCAGGGGGCGCGGACGTCGGCTCGGCGTTGGAGGAATAACGCAGCCGCCGATCGGGTGTAGCGCAAGGCGGCAGGGTGGCAACACTAGCGAGCTCGCGATGAAGATAGCTCCCTGCTTTATGGTGTCGTCACGGTCCTTCACGCAAACGAGCAAAGGAAGGGAGAAAGAATTGAGGCGTAGAGCACTGCGCTGCCGCAAAAGTTGGCTCGGCGTCTCGCGCGGCTGCCACCGCTGCCGGAGGCGGACTCAACGAACAGCCGGTTCATAGCCTTGGACGTAGGCACCTCCGGATCTCAGTCTCACTAGAAGTTCTTCCTTGACGCTGAGGTCAACGACGACATAATGCCAATATGCGAGGCTGGTGGGTAGATGTGGATAAGAAAAGAACGGTGCTGCACGATTGCTAGAGGTAGAAGAGAAGCTTACTTCATGGATCATGGACCCCACGTGTAAGTGTCATATACAATATTTTTTTACCGAAACCACGACTCAAGAGTATTGCCAAACATACCTTTCTTTAATACATTTTTGTTAATTAGTCTGGCACTATTTTTTCCTTTATATTCTTGTACTCTAAAATTGTTTAATATCACACACTTTCAATATACACTTTTGTTTCTTCTTATGGTTACGATATAATATTTTTCCATTGCAATACAAGGAACAGTCTCACGTTCCGACTGATAGAGCCAAAGATTATACGTGTTGTGGTTTGGCATGCGTAGATGTATAGTTTGCTTTTCATATTTGTCAGCCTCACAATAGGTGAGTATAATTGTCTCATATTAGGTTAATAATTTATTGCACACTCTTTAGTACTAGGGATAGATAAATTTTATTTTTAGTCTTGATTTTTAATTGAAATAAGGTTGGTCCAATTAAATTAAACATTGATAGATAGCTTTAGCCCTTACAACGATGACTACACAATAATATCTTGTGTTGCGACACATAAAAACATGCTATTAGCACGAGTACCCAAAAAATAAATTACATGACCCGGTGCAACACACGGGCATGTTTTACTTCTTTTCATGTTGGTCCGATCTTCAAATAGATTGCAATATTATTAACTGATAGCAGCAATTGAGTTCCAGTATTTTCGAAACAAAATTAAAGACCTCCAACATCTATACCAGAGTCTAGAATGTGTACCTTCCGATGTCAATGTTATCTTTTGATTCTCTAGCATTTTTAGGCCTCATAACACCTAAAGGATGGTATCCTCCTACGTACCATGTCTTCCGGCCTACTCCACTTTCTTCTAGCCATTTATACACGCTTGTAAGACGAAAAGCTTTAAATGTATATATAATTTATCTCCCGTTGCAACGCACGGGCATATTTCCTAATAATAATAATAAGTTAAAACAAGCTGAAACCGAACGAACAGAGCTGACGAGGCCTTTTCAATTCCGTAGCCTGGGTTCTTTTCAAATGGGCCTTGGGCCAACAGATTTATAGGTACGGATGGAATTATACAAGCAAACGAGGATCCGCCAGCCGGCCCATATGATGGCCCGGCCCAACACTACAACCGCCTCTCCTTGGCGTCGGCGCAGCGGCACAGCCAGTACTACTTGCGGCCTTGCCCCCTACGCCCACGCCGCCGCTCAAACCGCAGAAGAGGGGGAAGCGAAGCACGCCCAAAAGTTCCGAGGTTTTCGCCTCCCGGAGCGCAGCAACCCCACCCGGAGCGACTCGCCGCCGGCGCGGAGAAGGTACGAAACCGGAGCTGTATTGCCGATCTGTGCGGGCGGGCGGCCCTAGTGGTGTGCGCCTTTCGGTTAGGGTTTTTGGTTTGGTTACCTGCAAGATTTTTCTGATTTACTAGCTCCTAGCTTCCGTTTAGCATCAGGTGCAAATCGTCTAGATGCGGGTTTGATCCTTTGCGTCTGTAGTTTTTTTTTTTCCGCGCGTGTCAGCTTGGCTAACTGGGGGCTGCCCCTTTATTTTCCCCTTCGCAGGAGGGCGGACGCTAGGCGATGGCGGATGAGAATGTAAGTTCCTCCCTCTTGGAGCTATTTAAAGATGCAGGTTTCTTGTTTGGGTTTGCTGTTATGCTTTAGATTTAGAAGCTTATATATTAGTCCGGGGAACCCTATTGTTTAGGTTAGATTTCACTTTAAGATACACTGGAAGGCTGTTAGCTTATTTTGGATCTTGTTTTCCTTACCCTAGAACTAGGTTAGCGAGTTATTTGTGAGGTATAACCTTTGCGTTCCTTTTGTCAGAGCCTTGAATTGTCTAATCCCAATAATTGTTACATTCAAATTTTCAAGCAAGGTGCTGTTTCTATGCAGTTAGAATTATTTCTATCTGCTACTCATGTGTGTACTTTTCACAAGAGAAGCACTAATTTTGTAACCAACAAGTAAGGAGAGAGTGGTCCCAGTAATTGATAGGAGGCTTCTTATACCAATCGTAGTAGCTAATCAAGGACTTAAGCTTTTATTTGCTTCATGAGTCAGTTAAATAATCCAGATGCTATTGTTATGCTTGCAGTTGCAAATATGTTTTGTACCTTGTAAATGATCCAAAACTTTTGGTTTCGGTTATGATCCAGAATTCCTGATTGCTATTTTACCACCTTTTTGAGAGCTGGGTGTGAAAACCTGACCAAAATTTTGAATGTTGTCATCGGCATAGATGTAATGATGAGACATTAGAGAAATCCACTTTTTTTTGGTAGAATCATTGGGATGCATAATTTGTGTCTGTTGCATTTCTGACCTATGTCAATACATAGAGATGGCTAATTCTGTCTCTTTTCTAACTATTTACAACAGGCTGGAAAGAAAGAGGAGGAGGAATTTAGCACAGGCCCTCTGTCAGTCCTAATGATGAGTGTTAAGAACAACACCCAGGCATGCAATTTATCCTGTTTCCTTCCAGTTGTTTTGCTAGAAACTTATGTGCATTGTGCTATTAGATTTTGTTCTTTGGTTCTATACAAGTTTGAGGATTCCAGTTCGAGACACCTTTCAGTGAATGGGAATGACACTATACATGACTCAGCTTCTGTTATGCACACTAGCTTCTGTTATTTTGCTCCCAATCAAAAACCTTAATATTTATCGTTGCATTGAAAAAAAAACTGTCTTCTGTATCTTCATCAATGGTGCAGTTAATTCTACAGCTTATACAATGCTGTATTGGAAGTAGCTGTTGTTTTGCTGTTTCCATTTTCTGTTATGCTCACTAGTTTCTGTCATTTTGCTCCCAATAGAAAACCTTAATATCCATCGTTGCATTGAAAAACCTGTTCTGTATCTTTCCTGAATGCTGCAGTTAATTGTACAGCTTATACATGCTGTATCCAAAGTAGTTGGTTGTTTTGCTGTACATCTTTTGATCTTATTCTCTGGAATAATTGGATACTTAAAGCATGTTCGCCAGTTTGATGTTCTATTCTACGGCTATATTTTGTCTGTAGGTAGTCAATAGAGCTAAAACTATTTTCCTGATGTATTCAGGTGCTCATCAATTGCCGCAACAACAAGAAGCTGCTTGGTCGGGTTCGTGCTTTTGATCGCCACTGTAACATGGTGCTCGAGAACGTGCGCGAGATGTGGACAGAGGTAATGAACTCAGCTACCGGACTGTTTGTTTCCCACAATCCTATGGGATTTTAATTTGTGAATGTGCAATTAACCTGGGACTCATTTCTTTCCAGGTCCCCAAGACTGGCAAGGGCAAAAAGAAGGCTATGCCCGTGAACAAGGATAGATTCATCAGCAAGATGTTCCTCAGGGGCGACTCGGTCATCATTGTGCTGAGGAACCCGAACTGATTGCCAAACCAGTCGCCTTGCAGCTATGCCCTTTCTCTGGGTTCACGGAAGCCATGTCTCTGTTGAGAACTGTAGCTTATGTATGTTTTGGAGGTTTAACTGGGGGTTATCTTGAACTGACGTTCATGTTACATGGCAATGGCACATGAACATACGCAATTGTTAACCGGAGTATGTACTAGCGCTTGCAGTATTTTGATCCCTGAATGTTGAGCTTGAACTTCTGATTGTTGCCTTGCCCTAGCGCTTGCAGTACTTGGATACCTGAATGTTGAGCATGCACTTCTGCTTATTGCCTTGCCCAGCTGTGTCCATATAATCCTTGCATTGACGTGGAATACTTGCTGGTCCTGCTAATGGCTATGTATGGCTGTGGTCGACGGGAAGTTCCAACATTCAGCTACTATGACTGAAGTGTAATGCCCTATCGTCTAACCGGAAGGCCAAAATTTAATTAATGTACAGTCGTGACAACACGGAGCAAGTTCATCGAGTCTGTACGAGTACTGTTCAATCCAGTCAGAGCATAAGACCCTTTTTAAAATCTATATAATATAATCTACATCATTATTTAGAAAATCATTTGAGTAAAAATCATTTTCTATACCTTTATACTCTCAAACAGCTTTTATATTCTGCACATTCTAGGAAGTTATGCTCTCAAATCTTTGGCTATCCGATTAAAAGGGATATAGATAGTCTTGACTTCATGCATTTTTTCTTGGTAGACATTTGCTCATTCTCCAACATGTAATATTAAGGCAAATAGGCCGGTGTTCTAGTGGTGGGACTGTCCAGTGGGAAGTCCCACTACCCACTAGGGATCAAATCCTGGTGCTCGCATCTTTTTTTGGGATTTTTTTAAAGATTTATCGACGTTACACTTTAAGTGGTAAGCGATGTTCCCGTCGACGACGAGGCGCCAGTGGTGACGGATTTTTTTCAAAATTTATTGACGTTACGCTTTAAGTGGTAAGCGATGTTCCCGTCGACGACAAGGCGCCAGTAGTGACTTCGGGAATCTCTAGATGTGCCGGCTCAGTTCTTCGAGGTGCTCATAGAGGTAGGGTTTGCGTGCGTGTGTTCATAGGGATGGGTGTGCGTGCGTGTTGAGGTGTTGTAAGTGTTGGTTGCAATGGAAGTATTTTTATTAAAAAAATGCTCTTGCGTGATCGCCTATTTGGGCTCCACCTCCACCTCCAGGACATGTTCTCAAACCGGCACAACTCACAACAGATCCGACAATTCCTGGTTTTGATCTGCAGCGTTCAATGACAAACTAACGGTTGAGATCAGCAATGACCCACAAGAGAAGTCCGCCTTCGTTATCCTCATAGTCATAGAGCATCTGAGTCTGACACGGCGCCTCTCCTTCCGGATCTGGGCGAGGCGAGCTTGCGGCGCCGGGCGTCGCGGGGAAGAGGATGAACTGGATCGGACGCAAGATCCACCTCTACAATGTCACCATCGGCCTCTACATGCTCGATTGGTGGGAGCGCTACCTCTTCAGTATCCTTCTCCCGATTGCTTCTCTCGCTGTCGTGTTCCCCCTCTCCTGAAATCGGTTGATTCATTTAGCGGCTGGCTCAGTCTAGTTGTCCTTTCCTGGTTTTGCTTTGCTAGATCTGAGAAAGCTGTGAGGATATATCCTGGGCTGGGATGTATCGAATTTGGGTATCTGTCACTGTCAGTGCGCATTCCGTTTACAGCCTTTCAACTGTGGCAATTTCTCATCTTTAGTTTTCAGTTGGCAACCAGAATACTAGAGCCTCCTTTGAGTAATTTTTACTAGTAATAAGATTATACTCCGTATTTTCATAGCACCAAAGCATCCAGATGTTATGATTTTTCTAGCAATTTTTATATTAGCTACGAAGTTCAGGAAATTAAAATTAGCTGCACTATGCAGATCTTGCGTTTGTCTGCTAATCATTAGCCGAGCTCCATCCTAGTCCTAGCCTATGCACTCTGCTTCCTTATTCTGGAGTAATACAGACTTAAGAGTTAGGACATGTTTGGATACACATGGTTAGTCACTAGTTGAGCTAAAAATTAACCCAAATTAGCTATGGTTGGCTAACAACTAGTTGTTGACTTGGCTAAAAAAATAGGCCACCTATTAACACACTTGTTTGGATGCACTAGAGCTAATTTGAGCTAAAATTAGCTAGCTAACAATTAGCCCATGGTATCCAAATTTTGAGACATGAAGAGAAAACATAAGAATGTAAAAAATATCATTGCACCACACTGCAAGGTTAGTGACTTGAACCTTGTTTAAGCAAAGTATTCCTTGTGTCCCTGAGTCTGTCACGCTAAACCTTGTCTTTGTCATGGTTCTCAGTATGCAAGGCTATCCTGCAGTTATTGGTGCTATGCTGCATGTTTTTCCTGGTCACTTTGAACTTGCAATGCCAAGATCTACAAATGCTAGTGTTCATGTCCCATTATTTGCATCTTTATCTCCACTGTACACCACAGACATTTTTCGAAAACAAGATAATGACATTTACAGTGCCCCCCACTTCTTCGACGCTGAAACCTACTGTACACAGACATTTTTTGAAAACAAGATAATGATATTTACAGTGCCCCCACTTCCTCGACGCTGAAACTGTGCAAGAAATTTTACAGCCTTTTATTTAGCAAGTTAATTATTTTCCCTGCCTTTTCATATCTATTAATGGTAAAAAGTTTTAGTTAATACATATACAAAGCCCGTTGATGATCTCTAGTAGGATCTTGGAAGTTTGGCAGAAGCTCTATAAGTTTTTCAATAAAGTAACAAGTTATCCCTTAACTATGTTAGATATTTTGATGGTTTGCCTCTTCTGGTACATTCTCCGCTATCTACTTGGGTTCTTCCAAAGGTAAAAATTTCTTACCTTCAGACTGAGCACTATCTGATAGTACCACAAGTGTTTCCAGCTGTCATATCCTCCCCTGAAGCCTGAATCAGTATTATTAGCAAACTCAAGTACTCAAGCGGCTACACGAGCAGTTTATTCCTTTTATGCAATTTCATGAATGTAGTGTAGTAGATACAGTAGCAAATCTAAGTGCAAACTTCCATTAAGCAATTGGTGTGAAGTAACAATATTAATCTTGGAAATTTTACGATCACTTGACACTTGTATTAGGGATCTGTAAATACTTCATAGTTTCATCACTGCCTTTTTTTTTTATGTTATATGTCTCATATTTGTTATCTACCCCCCTTGATTTTTTGTTAAAGATAGAATCTCCTCTCTCCACTGGAATGTTAATGTAATACACGCCTGGTTGTTTTTCTATGCCTTGCAGTAATGTGAAGGCGCTTTTTCAAGAGGGGAACTATCTTGGGCAAGGCAGTACATAACCATTGTCAAACAAGATCTGCTTATGATCATTTGCCCATGTAATTGCATCGGTTTAATTAGCTGTTAACTGAGCAACAGAGAAGAACTAATCGCCATTGTCTGTATCTTCCCTGGATGCTAATCGCCTCCAGTGTTTCTTTTAATCGAGGAGTAAAAAAAAAAAAAAAAAAACTGATGTTGTGCAAGATTGACTTTTTTGTTAGTTGTTGCCTTGCTGGCCTGCCGACTTTACTGGACAAACCACAACACTGTGAAGTCTGTTGTGTTCTGCTTCTGCATTATCACCACATCTACTCTGTCCCGTATGGCCGTATTGGCACGGCATGTACCGTATCATCTGTTCAATTCATCACCGAAGAACAAATCAGTAACCCGTGATATCTGATGTCTCTTGTATTTGTCTCAAGTTTTTTTGACCCATCAAATCTGTAAGAAATCTGCTTCGAATTCGAATGCAGCTGTAAGAAATGGCCCCTATCCTCCAGAAGTCCTGCGTTCTGAATCCGTCCATATATCAGGAAGCGGTGAAATCCGGTACTGGTTGGTGGTTTGACGTCAGGCTGTTGTTGTTGCAAGGTCCTTGTCCTCCCTGCTCCTGGAAGCAGCGATTCTTTCCTGGCCTCTCCTAGCATCTTCCACACAAGCCAGACCTCTCAACTCTTATCGCGGCGTTATCAGTTATCACTTGATTATCGGTAAACAATCCAGGGTCCAGGGCCTGTACGTCACTTCGTTCCCAAGCGTCAAACAAACGCCGCTGGTGCTGGTGGTGCCGAAGCAATCTGCCCGCGGAGCTTGTCGGTGCTTATCGTTTCTTCTCGCATAGGCAGCATAGCACGCTGCACGCGGAGCGTCAGTTTTGAGCCATTGACGTCGTTTTCAGCCTTACAGAGAGGAGGAGATAGCTGAGGAAGGGGCGGGACCGCGGGACGACCAGGTTCAGCCATGCTTGAGGTTGTGATCTCCATCCCAGCGATCCTCCTGCTGATCCTCCTGGCGATCGTGTGCTACCTGCTCGGCCGGAACCGCGGCCGCGCCGAGGCGGCGCAGCAGTTCGCTCCGCCGGCGCCGCCGCCAGGCCTCTCGCCCAAGTAGCAGAGTGGGTGGTCTTCATTGTACGTGCTGTTCGTTCTTCACCTTTTCTTGACTTCATTGAACATGCTGTTCGTTCTTCACTTGATACCTACTCCTCTGTTCGGTCATTGTGTGTGCGTTTTTTCTCCTTGCTTGTACGTAATACTCTACCGTTCATGCATATGTTTGTCGCATGATGTTCATGCGAATTCTTAGGTTTGCTGTCCGATCGCTTAGAATTTTCCTTGGATTTGGGTTGGTCCACGTTCATGGATGAAATTGTATTTGTGGTACTGAGTTCAATTCTCGTTGAATTTTGAGTTCAATTCTCATTGAATTTTGGCCACGTTCATGCTTGAAATTGTATTTATGGTAATAAATTTCTCTTGCTACTGTCAAACTTGCAACCAGAAACTTCAAACGGATCATCTTGGCCCGTAACGTACACTCCGTATTTTTTGCTGAACGCGCATGATTCTAACTTATATGAGTATGAATTATTGTAACATATAAGGAGAGTGAGGGCATTGTGGAAGTAAAATTAGAGAATCTTTTTTTTTTTTTTTCTATAGATATAGATAGACATGGATAGATTAGTATCAATACGATTAGATAAATCATGGCAAAATAGTCATGATTATCTTATTATCTTTTTTTAGGGAATTATCTTATTATCTAGATATGCCTCTGCATAAGCCGGCTTAGTGAAGCGCTCCAAAACTAGCAGCTCGCCGGGCCAGGCTCAAGCAAGCAAGCCCGGCACTACTCTCTCATTTATCTTGATATGTATTGTAAATACTAATATTAACATTCTTTTTTATATATAATTAGTTAAAATTTAAAAATATTGATTTCTCGAGAGACAAGGACATCTTCTATATATTTTGGGCGAGGGGGAGTATATGTTTGATCAAGACGAGCGATATAGATGTTACATTTATCGTCACCATGCTCCGTAGCATGGAAGACGAGCGGCAGAAATGGGTCTACAACCATCAGACATTCATGCTCCCATCCCTCTATCTTTGTTTCGCTAGCAGCCCTACCTCGTAATGGAAAAGTGCTCGCTATCCAGCCAGTCATCCTGGTTCCCACTTCCGCCTAGCAAGAACTTCTTACTTCCCGATGCCAACTCCTTGCTTTTAGTTGACGTTAGTAACATTCGTCTTCGTCTTCTACACCGGCATCAACAAAAAAACTACTACTCCTCTGAAATGGCATATTTCAATTCATTCATTCACATCACTTCCGCTACCAATCCTATCCTTACCTTTCTTTTTCCAAACTAGTAAACGCCACTAAGGCTTCAAATCAATAACGCTTCGCGCCTTGTGACGGATGCTAAGATTGATTTATCACGAAGGAGAGAGAGCGGGAGATAGGTAGTCACCTGGCAATTCAAAAGAAGCATGGTCCGAGTAGACCAGTGACCCATTCCTCTTTGTTTCGAGCTAGTTGACGTTTTGAGCTTGCCAGAGAGACCTTTTGAAGTACGTCCCAGTGAGAAAAGCTATAGAACGAAAGTGTTTAGAACGAGCGAGGAGTTACAAAAGCCAGGAATCCCCTACTTCCCAGAGTAGACCAGTCCAGCTAGGAACCCCAGAACCTGCTAGGTGGCATAGGGCTGAAACCAACACCTAGTCTTGCTCCCTAACCAATATGAACCAAACCATCTATCTCAATCCGCTGTATCATTCTTCGCAGTTATCAATGAAGAAACTTGCTCCTCAAGTTGTCTAGATCGGGTCTGAGTGTGCTTGCCTACTCGCTCGTCACGTTAAGGTTCCGATCACCTCTTCTTTGGAGTTTGGACCTGCAGCCCGTGGGCTGACCAAGTTTGTATACTCTATTTTATAGTGGGCTAACTTGTTCCGCCTCTGAGGGCTGGAACGGAGCGGATCGGACATGCATTTCCCTGAAAGAAGGGAATGGTTCCAAGAAGAAAGTACTAAACTACATGGCCGAAGCCCGCAGACGCCTTCGGACTCCGGTCACACAGTTCAGTGACAGTGACGTACTCTAGCTTCAGCTGGCCCACTACTCACAGAAGAAGCCAGCAGATCCTTTGCAGAATAATAATTAAAGGCGACATGCCAATATATAGCTGGTACTTGGTAGCGGTACTAATCCCAAATCGACAGACACACAAATTAATAAAGCTGTGAATGTAACGGCAAGATATACCATTTGAACATTTTCGTTTGGGTTAAGGTGTGGTACTGAACCAAACAGCAGTAGCAGTAGGTATGTCTCTCTGTATTATCTCCAGTCAAGCGGAGGTAGGTAGCAGTAGCACTACGGTCTACGGCCGGCCAACCTACGTCTCGATTTACGGACGTTGCTCCGGCACCGGCAGCCAAACTAGAATGCGAGCCGGAAAGCCTGACCGACCGACCGGGGTTGGGGCACGAGGCCACGAACGCACGCACCAACCCAACCGCGCGCGAGCTGAAGACTTTTGCCGTGCCGCACTGTGTGGCGCCGAGGGCAACCATGTGGACCATCGTTGCGCGATCGAGAGCTGGAGCCTGCAGTGCAGGCTCGATCACGTCGCGACCAACCGCAATTCACCCGCAGCCGCAGGGCCGGGACCGCGCCTACGCCGGCAGCCGGCGGCGGCATCGCGCGCGCGGGCCAGGGGGCGTCCGCGAACGCCAACCGCCCTCGACTCGATCCATCGCGCATCCGCTGATCCGCATGTGTGTTTGGTGGGACTTGTGGATGCCCGGCGTGCCAAGCCAGCCAGCCAGCCCAAGCGCCGCCAACCATTCAACCAACCCACCCGGCCGGCCGCCCCCAACATGCAACACATCGACGCATACCGCACTCTGCGCTACCTACCACGCCACACCTCGGCGGCCCGGCCGGCTCGAACGCATGCGGTGGCTAGCTAGGGACGTCACGACGTCGCCGGCCGCCCGGCTCGATCGCCGCCACAACTTTTTTTTTTTCTTGAAGATTATACCATATAGTGCAGGCACTCACACTCATATATAATGCACGTAGGTGCTCCTGATGCTCATGCCCTCTCGCGATCGCCGCCACAACTGCACGAGAGAGACTGCAGTGATGATTGGGGGCCCTGAACCCTGTGATGCATGGAGCATCGCCGTCCGCCGATGGAGACATGCACGAACAGCTGCACACCATGCGCGCGCGCAGGGTGCTCTGCTCTCACGATGTCTACTCTCGTGGAAAATGCTGCTTTAGGCTTGGATGCAACACCCAACACGGCAACAGTGCGAATGGGCCTCTCGCTCGGCTTTCCCCGTCTATGTTGAAGGCCAGGACAATTTGAGATGGACCTGTTTGTGTTTGATACGAAGGTGGGTACAGCACTCCAATTCTGTTCATCAGCTTGCACGTAGAATCGGTAATGAAAGGGGGTAGCGAGAGCTATAAGTGGAGCGGTCCACCTCCCTCTCGTCGTCCGCTAGGATGTCAGACGGAGGGAGGGGGCAGGAAGCTCGGCAGCGCTGGGCTTCTAGGGAAGACTTCGAATGGAATGGAAAACAAACTCAGCATCACTCGGGTTGGTCATCAGAGGTACTTGATGGATGAACCATTCTCCCTATGAGTGGGATTCTAGACTCAAATAAAAAAAGAATATAAATTAAGAAAAATATGAAATAAATAAAGAAGGAGAATCATGAATCACCGGTCTATTCATATATAGTCCCAACATATTGTCTCTCTTACATTATTTTCTTGTGTACCAAAAATAATATTCTAAGAGTTGTAGCACAAGCATTGATCAACAATAGAACACTTCCCACGGGAGCACCCATGGGCCTTGCAACAACGGTTGCACGAGTCTCGATCGATGCACCTTCCAGTGCGGGCTAAACGCTCGGGCGCGCCGCGACTCCGTCCGCACCCTTGTGCAGGACGAGAGACCCCACATAGTCTGTATTGTGGAGACCAAACTCCAATCAGCTCCGTTAATGCTTGTACTGTCAATGTTAGGAATGCATTTTGTTGACTACGCATTTTTGCCAGCGGCTACCATCGACTCGGTGGCACGGAAGCTTCCGTCGTGCCACGGCCCACTAATGGCGAGAAGCGGTCGTCTCATATGGATTAAATCGGTGTTAGCAGCGATCCCGATCTACGCTACAATCGCTGACGGGCTGCCGCCATGGGCTCGGGATGAAATTGACGCCATCTGCCGGAGATTCCTGTGGACAGGGAAGGAAGGATCGGTCCGCGGCAAATGCATGGTGGCGTGGACGGCAGTATGCCGCCCGACGGATATGGGTGGTCTCGGAATCCCCGACCTGCACCTCTCTGGCATCGCGCTTCAGTGTCGCTGGCTATGGCTACGCCACACGGACGAAACTCGGGCATGGGCCCATCTACCACTCTCCATCTCTGACGAAGTCCAGAAATTCTTCGACATGTCCACCTTCACAATCATTGGGAATGGAAGAAACACCGCGTTCTGGACCGGTCGTTGGCTGGATGGTAGGGCGATTGGCGACATTGCCCCATCCCTGATCGCCTTCGTCAGTCGGCGCAACATTGCGCGAACCACCGTGGCTGATGGACTGGCAAACAGGACATGGGTCCGGCAGATTGAGGGGGGCCTTTCGGTATCCGCAATGCGGGAATACCTGGCAGTTTGGGACTTGGTCTCTCAGGCACAGCTCACCGACGTGGAGGACCGGCTAGTCTGGAGATGGACCGCCGACGGATCTTACTCATCCAGATCGGCCTACCGAACCTTACACTCGACCTCACATCCAATCCCTGGCTGCTCTAGAGTTTGGAAGACATGGGCACCCCTCAGAATCAAGATTTTCCTCTGGCTGGCCATCAGGAGGCGGCACTGGACCGCAGATAGGAGACGTCGCCACGGTATGGAGGCGTCAGACAAATGCTATTTGTGCGACCAGGAACCGGAAACCATCGACCACATCATCTCCTCATGCTCCTACTCGAGACAAATCTGGTGGACCATAGCAGCTGTGCTCGGAGCCGACGCCCCGCAGATTGGAGGAGGATCCTTGCTCGACTGGTGGGAGAGCTGGCGCGGACGTTGGCATGGCGACAAGAGGCTGGGCGCTGACTCCCTCTTCGCGCTAGTTGCCTGGGAGATCTGGAAAGAAAGAAACGCCCGATGTTTTCAGAATGCAACGACCCCAGCGCAGCAGCTACTCCAGACAATCAAGCGCACGGCTGACGACTGGATCGAGGCGGGAGCGCTGAAACTTAGTCGTTTATTACGCGAGTAGTCGCCTAATCCTCTTAGGGGGCGGGAAGTCACGTCTTTCTCATCTTGTAAACCCGCGCCCTTGTAACCGTTCAAAATCGCTTAATTTCCTCTCTTAATATAATGAAGCGCAAATCTTTTGCGTTTTCGAGAAAAAAAATGTTTTTGAGCATTGCCAATGTCACACGAATCAACTTGAGCATTTGTCCCAAAATTCTCCTCTGCGTTATAGGCATGTTAGTTTTTTTCCTTTTTAATTAGATTATTTTGATAGATATTTTAACAAACGTGGGGCACGTATGACTTACGGTAGCTTATTGGTAAGATGGTAAGCATGAGGAGGAACATCAGGCACAAAGTTTGTTGCCTCTTGTTGCTGCCTGTTTTCATCATGTTTCAATTGGCAACTAAGATGGGTATGCTGACTGATGAGCAAGAGAAAGGCAGAAGTGTTTTGGTTACATATCATATCCTTCCACCCTCTCCACCAATTTATAGGCCAAGAATGCTTGGCAAAAAGGATTGTATAAAATACTTGAATACTAAAGATTATCTACTCCCAAATATTATTCTTGTAACTTATGTAACAGATACAAGCAGTAGAAGTCATTTAAGGGCATCCTAATCTAGAAGTAGCTATTATTCATGTAACATCTATATGAGTTGCTATTATTTACTATCATCTATGAGTAGCTATTATCTATATACCTTCCTAAATTAAGCTGGCACTCATAGTTTTCTCATATAAACACTCCTAGTCATTATTAGTTTATTTCTCAGTCATTTAAGAGCATCCTAAAAGGAAATACTCATGTAACATCTATATAAGTTGCTATTATTTATGCATCATCTATATGAGTAGCTATTATCTATATACCTTCCTAAATTAGGTTGGCACTCATAGTTTTCTCATATAAACACTCCTAGCCATTATTAGTTTATTTTTCTCAGTCATTTAAGAGCATCCTAAAAGAAAATACTCATGTAACATCTATATGAGTTTCTATTGTTTATGTATCATCTATACGAGTAGCTATTATTTATATACCTTCCTAAATTAGGTTACCACTCATAGTTTTCTCATAGGAACACTCCTAGTCGTTATTAGTTTATTTTTCTCAGCCATTTAAGAGCATCCTAAAAGGAAATACTTTTCCATCACCAAAAGGAAAATATCGTATACAAATACATTGTTGTGACCTCGCATATAAAGAATATAACCTTAAACACAAACAACAAAAATGCCACTCTGATCTTTAGGCAAAGATTCCAAATTTGCAGGGATAACTAAATGGTTGATCACAAGCCTAAACTCCTCTAGACGCTAACAATCTGATACCCATCTAGAATTTTTCCAAAGTATTAAACTAAAGCAAGCGTAAGTATATTTTGTACTCAGTAGATACAATATAGGGTTATGAAGCTCAAAAGTTTTGACACGGGTTTATTACAATTATATTTTATTGAGTCAAGTTTTAGCAGTAGAGTAGTAACAAGTTCAGCATAAGCCCTAATAACCACATGATCATATAAATAAGAGTAATATATAGTGTACAGTAATTATCGTGCTCATCTATTCAATAAGAAGTCTAGGTCGCTCCTGACCATGAGCATGGTTGTTATAAAAATTTTAGACACCCTGCAGATATTGTACATCTTTATCTATGAGTCGTGATTCCTATATGCATACTATAGCTAGCCTCTTTAACCACTATGCAAGGTTTTGCTATGAAGCCTTTCAAATGTCTCTCTAACAAGTTAGTAGTTGTGAGGTTTCAGTAAGTAAATGTAGCCCCTATAACAGAGTGGCACACGTGGTCATGACATTGTACACACCCTGAGAGACAAGAAGCTATTCTACAACCTAGGCATTCTCTTTTGCACCTTTTGGTAATCACTAACAAGCTAAAAAAGCTCAGTTTACTTAGCTAAAGCTAAAGTAGCTCTTATGGTTGTACTGTAAGTTCTGGTTATCATTTACAGATAAGTTCTTAGGGAGACAAACTAAAGTATTTGTAAAGTAGCCAAATACCCCAACCCCCTATATTCAAGTTGCTAAAAAACATATTTTAAGATTGTTGCATATATCATTAGTCAAGTTATAGATCATGGTTATTTAAATTAAATACTAGCAAAATACTACCCAAATGCAAGTAACCCATAACGTCAAGGTATAAGGTACAAAAGCTCACTTGTTGTCATCAAGGTTATCATTTTCATATTAGATCTTTCTTGCACCTATACTTGCCTTAAACTTGGATGTTCTATTGGTTCCTAGCCTTGAAAGGATTGCTTCTTGATCACTATGCAAAGCTCACTGACTAGACACATAATTATAAAGCACCACCCAAACATCCAAACATAGATATACAAGTCATAAAAATATAAATAATTAGCTAGAACAATACACCAATCAATAAAAACATTTTAAAACTAATCCATGCATCGTTACTAACATACAGACGTGAACATAAAGATGTGTATGTTCATGTATGTGGTGAGTATTTGTGTCTGTACTTTGCTTGGAAAAATGAAAAAATGTACCTAAATGGGTATTGTTAGAAAACTAATACAGAGGTAGAGTAAAGATAATTAATTTTCTATTGTTTGTATTATATTTATTCAAGATATTTTTTAATATATATAACACAAGATTCTAGACCGTTTGAGTTGATGGGCTAGTACATAGCAATTTGCTTATAGGGTTCCTATATTTTGTTTTCCCTTTGATCAGAGAATTCCACGCACCGACGGTGCCACAAGCACGAGTGACAGATGGGAAAGAAGATCCAATATTCCTCGGGCTGGGATCCAGATTCATGAGCCGATCGTTGAGCGCATGCACTGGACTGACTTGGACCACCAGACATGTGACTGATGCATGACTTGACCACTCTAGTCTAGCCAGTAATTATTAGTGAGTATATATAGTAGTAGTCATGGAGTACTAACTTCCATATTGCGCTACTTTTATGCTAGAGAGCGTAATTTCCCTAAAAAAAGCGTGAGTTTGCAGCAGAGCCAAGGTAATTTCTCTTGCACTAGAATGGGTGGTGGATGCATAGTGTGCATGCAGATGACCGACCCGGCGCAAGACCAGAGCAGAGGTACAACTCGCGCGTCCGTCCGGTCGTCGTCGCTTTCCCCTTTCGCGTTTTCTTGTCCGCCGTGTGAAGAATCAGGACGACTGGAGACCGGAGCGATCACCGTCGATCGACGTCCTGCTCGCCGTGGAATACGATACGAGAGCATAATGGCACCCACATGCGCCGCCGTGCTGCTCGCGACGCGCCACGGGCTCACACACGTACGGTCGCATGGAAACATGCGATGGAAGAATGCTATGCTCGATTTGGACCCTGGCAGAAATAATGGCATATCTCGTTGGGTCACTGACTCACTGGCTGTGCCAAAGCTACAGATCTTCCCAAAATCCTTTTGTGATCATGCTCAGCTCAGTGCTCCGCGTGGCTGCTGGTGTCGTTGTTCTGGTCAAATTCGTAAAAAATTGAAACAACTAATTATGCTCTACTTTCGGGGTCATTGCAGCCACAACTCGCCTCGCACTTGATCAGCACTGCGTCCAGTCTTAGCACCGAAACTCTTTGCAGGTGCACCGTAATCTCGTGCGCATTACTTATTGGTCTAGTCTTTGCATTATTGGCGTATGTACTGACCACCTTTTTACTTGAACGGAGGATTTCCAAGAAAACTAAGCATAGCTTCGTCCGGCAGTCAGGTCGTTTGTGAACCGAGCATAACTTCACACCAGGGCAGGACTGACGCGCTCATAATGCGGCCAGACGACCGGAATCTTCAGCAGATCGGACGGAGTGCACTTGCATTTCCATTTCAGTCCCACACAATTTCCAGGAATGGAACAGCAGCACTAGCTGCCGATTAGGAAACGAGCAAAGCTCTCTGTGTCCCCCCGGCCTTTTCCTGAGAAGAAGCTTCCCACTGCAGCGGTTGGCGTGTCTGTCCGGTGACGAGGGACTGGAAAGCTTGACTGCAACAGCAGTGTCTCGTCCCGTATAGTAGTATATGTACATATAGTTGTACAAACACGTGAGACGTCAACAGCAGTAGTGTCTCGTCCCGTATAGTAGTATATGTACATATAGTTGTACAAACACGTGAGACTCCGGGACGTCTGGGTCTCTGGGACTGTCTGTGACTGTGTGATGCACTGCACGTCTGAAAAATGTCACGACTCGCAAGTGAACCAAAAGTTTTACGATCAACCGAACTTGAGAATATTTTGCCCGGCCGGTCCACGGCTCGATGCCACAGCCCGGTAAACTATTAGCTACGCCCTCTATTTCAAATTATAAAACGTTTTTTTATGTAAAATTTAACCACTTGTCTTATTTAAATTTTTTTTATAAAATATCACATCTTTTATCGTGGCTTGTTTAATAATAATAGTTTTTTAAGAATAACTTAAATTTAACTATGTTTATATATTTTTTTAATAAGACGAATGATCATACTTAAGGTTAAAAAAGTTAAACGTCTTATAATTTGAGATGAAGAAAATATATTATAGTGGATGGAATCGGACAGCATTTTCCTCAACGAAGCATTTTTATTCAACTACTAGTATATTAGTTGAAAAAAAAATTAGCTACTAATTAATTGTTAGCTGCATAGCAGGTAAGATGATTCGCTGAGGTTCTAGACAAAATATTAACTAATGCTTAGTTGATTATTGCTAGTTGTGTGGGATTCAAACTTGCTTATTTTTATTCAACTATTCGTTATATTAGTTGAAAAAACTAGTTAGTAATTAATTGTTAGCTGGATAGCAGGTAAGATGATTAGCTGATTTATTAGATGGAGTTCTAGAAAAAATATTAACTAATGCTTAGTTGATTATTGCTAGCTGTATGGGGATTCAAACTTGCTTCTTATCTTAATATTACTATTTGTACATCATTAAATTTGGACCTAAATCTCCATTTATGTCATTATTAAGAATGAACTAATATCATGCATCTAACACCAACATCGGTTATCAGTGACGAACTAGAATTTTTGCTAAGGGGGCAGATATAATATAATAATATCTCGAAAATATGATAGATATATACAACAAAAGTGTATGTTTCATTAGCTTTTCAACGTTTTTACATATATATTTAGTATTCATAATGAAAACACAATATTATCATAAAAAGGGTGAAATATTATTTTTTTATACAATTTTTGAATTTATGTAGTATTCAAAAAAGTTCACTATGCTGGAGGCGTGGCCCCTGCTGCCTCCTGGTTCTGCTCATGTCATCAGTTATTATGACAAATGATTAAATAACCATAACATACAAACATATGTTTTGGATTACCTACTTATTATGTTACTATCAGTGTACAAAGTGTTTTCTTTTGTGACTATCAATGTACAAAAGTAACAGTGTGGGTAGGCCAATTTCAAGCAGGTGTGAAAATGTGCGACAGGATGAAGACAACGCGAGTAAGTGTGTAAATCCACTACGCTCTGTATAGCAAGTGCGCAAACACACCACCGCCCCCCCCAACCCCACCCCACCCCACCCCACCCCCAATTGGCACATGAGAGGTATGTGTCATGTAGCATGAGTCAAAACCTATAGGATGAAGCAGTTTCTTCACGCTTTTGTTCCGACCATCCAACATATTGGGGACAACGTAGATGTGTAAAAATCCATTATGACCATATACATAATATATGTGGAAAGATTTTAAGATCGTGGATAAAACGGTTTTTTCACGCCTTTTGGACTCAGGTCATCTAACATAACAAAGACAATGCGAATCAAGTATGTAAACCCATCCCAATTGTACCTGTAAATCATACTCTGCAGAAAAGCAAGACGTAAACACTAGCGGATAGAATGGGATAGAATGGTGGTTCCTAAATTGTGGGGGCTACTCAACACGATGGACATGCTTGAAGGGAGGAACGGAGGACCTTTCGCTTGTCAATTGTTAGCAAAAGCAAATCTGAACGTAACCACCACCTCAAGAGTACCGTTTTTTTTTTCATTCGCAAGAACACCACAGAACTAACGGTAACGCAAAGGTCCGGACGAAGAAGGGCGATAACGCACGGCTGCTCGTCTTGTTAACCCTGCCGTGCTCGATCGCGTGCTCTGCTCCTCCTCCTCCTCCTTCTCTGCCCTCAACAACCCCTGTCCGTCCACCCGCGCGGCGCGCGCTCACCCATCACGGCTCACTCCGACGGCCGGTTGCCGGAAAGTCGCCACGGCGCAGTTCGTCGTCTTCGTAGCCGGCGGCCACCGTGTGGTGGTCAGCAGTCAGTAGTACGCTCCCTCCGACTCGGGCGGCACCAGTCTCAGTGGTCAACTCTGCCCCACCTTCCCTTCCGACGTCCGCACCAACCCCCTCCCCCACCCACCCTGCCTGCGCTTGCCTATTTAAACGCCGCCCCCTCCTCCATTCCCCTCCAAGAAGAGCCTCCGCCTCCTCTGGTCCTCGAGCTCTTCTTCTTCTCCACTCCACGTCTCCTCCTCCAGACGCAGACGCCCACCACAACTACCACCAAGCATCCTCCTCTAGCTCTAGACACAGCCAAGACTTCGTCGTTGCTGTCTCGACATGGAGTGCGAGAACGGACACGTCGCCGCCAGCGGCAATGGTGTCGGTGTCTGCCTGGCCGCGCCGCGGCCGGCCGACCCCCTCAACTGGGGGAAGGCGGCCGAGGACCTGACCGGGAGCCACCTGGAGGCCGTGAAGCGGATGGTGGAGGAGTACAGGAGGCCGCTGGTCAAGATCGAGGGCGCCAGCCTCACCGTCGCCCAGGTCGCCGCCGTGGCCGCCGCCGGCGAGGCCCGCGTGGAGCTCGACGAGTCCGCGCGCGGCCGCGTCAAGGCCAGCAGCGACTGGGTCATGAACAGCATGATGAACGGCACCGACAGCTACGGCGTCACCACCGGCTTCGGCGCCACCTCCCACCGGAGGACCAAGGAGGGCGGCGCTCTCCAGAGGGAGCTCATCCGGTAAGCAAGCACACCAAGGACAAGGATTTTAATTTTTTTTTTAGTTTTTACACTCCCTTCCAAGTTCCAACGGTAAAATTGTTTGCTGTAGTAAGTAATTATTAAGACGGCTTGCTTACCTGTTTCGCACGTTTTTTATTGTTACTATATATACAGATTCCTTAATGCCGGGGCGTTCGGGACCGGCGGCGACGGCCACGTGCTGCCGGCGGCGGCCACGCGCGCGGCGATGCTCGTCCGCATCAACACCCTGCTGCAGGGCTACTCCGGCATCCGCTTCGAGATCCTCGAGGCGATCGCGGCGCTGCTCAACGCCAACGTGACGCCGTGCCTGCCGCTCAGGGGCACCATCACGGCGTCGGGCGACCTGGTCCCGCTCTCCTACATCGCGGGGCTCGTCACCGGCCGGCCCAACTCCACGGCGGTGGCGCCCGACGGCAGGAAGGTCGGCGCGGCGGAGGCGTTCAAGATCGCCGGCATCCAGCACGGCTTCTTCGAGCTGCAGCCCAAGGAAGGGCTGGCCATGGTGAACGGCACGGCCGTCGGCTCCGGGCTCGCGTCGATCGTGCTCTTCGAGGCCAACGTCCTCGCGGTGCTCGCCGAGGTCATGTCCGCCGTGTTCTGCGAGGTGATGAACGGCAAGCCCGAGTACACGGACCACCTGACCCACAAGCTGAAGCACCACCCGGGGCAGATCGAGTCGGCGGCCATCATGGAGCACATCCTGGACGGCAGCTCCTACATGATGCTCGCCAAGAAGCTCGGCGAGCTGGACCCGCTGATGAAGCCGAAGCAGGACCGGTACGCGCTCCGCACGTCGCCGCAGTGGCTGGGCCCGCAGATCGAGGTCATCCGCGCCGCCACCAGGTCGATCGAGCGCGAGATCAACTCCGTCAACGACAACCCGCTCATTGACGTCTCCCGTGGCAAGGCGCTCCACGGCGGCAACTTCCAGGGCACGCCCATCGGCGTGTCCATGGACAACACCAGGCTCGCCATCGCCGCCATCGGCAAGCTCATGTTCGCGCAGTTCTCGGAGCTGGTGAACGACTTCTACAACAACGGCCTGCCGTCCAACCTGTCCGGCGGGCGCAACCCGAGCCTGGACTACGGCTTCAAGGGCGCCGAGATCGCCATGGCCTCCTACTGCTCCGAGCTCCAGTTCCTGGCCAACCCGGTGACCAACCACGTCCAGAGCGCGGAGCAGCACAACCAGGACGTCAACTCCCTGGGCCTCATCTCGTCCAGGAAGACGGCCGAGGCCGTCGACGTGCTGAAGCTCATGTCGTCGACGTTCCTGATCGCGCTGTGCCAGGCCGTGGACCTGCGCCACCTCGAGGAGAACCTCAGGAGCGCCGTGAAGAGCTGCGTGATGACGGTGGCCAAGAAGACGCTGAGCACCGGCGCCACGGGGGCGCTCCACAGCGCGCGCTTCTGCGAGAAGGACCTGCTGACGGCGGTCGACCACGAGGCGGTGTTCGCGTACGCCGACGACCCCTGCAGCGCCAACTACCCGCTGATGCAGAAGATGCGGTCGGTTCTGGTGGAGCACGCGCTGGCCAACGGCGAGGCGGAGCGCGACCCGGACACGTCGGTGTTCGCCAAGCTCGCCACGTTCGAGGCCGAGCTCCGCGCGGCGCTGCCCCGGGAGGTGGAGGCGGCCCGCGCGGCCGTGGAGAGCGGCGCCGCCGCGATCCCCAACAGGATCGCCGAGTGCCGGTCGTACCCGCTGTACAGGTTCGTGCGCGAGGAGCTCGGCACGGAGTACCTGACCGGGGAGAAGACCAGGTCGCCGGGGGAGGAGGTGAACAAGGTGTTCGTGGCGATGAACCTGGGCAAGCACATCGACGCCGTGCTCGAGTGCCTCAAGGAGTGGAACGGCGAGCCCCTGCCGATCTGCTGAGCAGAGAGAGGGCTGTCGTGTGCGCCCGTGTACCCCTGACCCCGAGATCGAGGAGATGAAGTGAAGACAGTACGTACAGAGATAGCGAGTTTTCATTCAGTGTTGATGATGAGGTGTTCAGATGCGTGTAGTTGTCCTGTTCCTTTGTTTCTGTGTGGAGTTATCTGTTTGCAAAGCTCTTTGTGGGCTGCACCACCATTGCCAACCTTTGCAATTCGCAAGGCTTGGTGTGGGTGTGGCAGTGGCAGCCCCTGGAACTAGTGTTGATGTAAGTTAAAAAGGCTACTGCGTGACATAAATTTTCATTTCCAACGATCTGGTTCTTCAGATAGTAGATAGTACTATACCGATGCCAAACAAGAAAAATTATGATTGGCATGTGAACATCTAGCTTTGGGCTTACGTGGGTTTACTGGTATCTGTTCTGTTCATGCGAGCTCCATCAACCTGGCGGCAGTCTAGTACAGCCAGCGCATTGACACCTAACCAAAATTATGTTGTTATTGTAGTAGTTGTTGTTGTTCCCGACTGAATAAAACTATTCTTTAATTTGTTGCAGCACATGCGCATCATACTTTTGTTATCCATGCATCAAAACACTGATTTGTCTGTCGGTGGGTCAAGAGGAAGAAAGTGCCATGAGAAGATGTAGTTGAACGAAGACAAATTACAAAAGCAGCATGAGTTTTGCGTGGAAGACGCCCATAATCTATCCACATGAACGGCAGTCTCTCCCAGTTTTAAATTCATAGAAAAATAGAGCAATCTATCCGCATGAAGTTGAAGTCATGAACGCAAAGCGTCCATGCCCATGCCCAAGAAGTATGAGTACTCCCTCCGTCCCATGGAGTATGTCGCCCGGGAAGCGTGTTTGTGAGGGGGACACGGTTTTCCAACGACAAAGTCCATAGGACAGAGGGAGTATGTTGTTCCCAGTTCTAAAGATAAGTCGCTGTCCCCCTTTACGTAGTCACTCAGGACAGGAGGCAGATAGATTCTAGGTGCTCAGAATGCCGTTCTGAAGCTGCTGATGCATGTTCAGCTCTTCATTAGTTGGTGGGGAGTTGTTTCCATTTTCTACAAACAGCTGGACACATACCTGTCGCGGTGTCGCCGTAGTTCCGTGTACCACTCAGTTGCTCGCGTGCAACAGGTTTCCAGAGAGGCCGGTCTCTGTCACTGTTAAGACCTTCCGGCATCTGCCCTCGCCAGCAAGGCAGTTGTAGCTTGGAAAAACGTATGCTGCATTTCCTACAACCAGTTCGCTGCAACTGTCGGGAGGTCCAGAAATAAACAGGTCATTCTGAGGTGTAACAAAAATTGGCAGGTGATAACTGAAAACATAACATAATTTTCGCCAGATACACCAGGAAATCGACTTTAGGATTCCACGCTCTTGATGCTGGAAGCAGCCATACAGATTACAGGACAGAAGAAATCCTAGATGCGGTTTTGCTGAACGTACACATATGCAGTGTCTCCAGTATTGTAGGCGAGCAGTAGCAAAGCTACGTTGTGGCTTGTGGTTGTGGGTACTGGGTACGGTGCAGATGCACCTACAAAATTTTGAAAAGTCGTCAATCGGAATTCAAGTAGGAAAACACCGTAACCCACCTCCATGGCTGAAAAATATTCCACTCGTACCATATAAAAACATGCTACTGCAACATAGGAAAACACATGCCTCAGCTTCTTATTTTGCTCTGAAACTTTCCTATCCATAACCATAACAGACTCTTCAAACGCTGGTTTTATTTGTTTGTGTGTTTCTTTACGAAGTCTGCAAACTAAGTCATGATTCAAATTTATAGCCGACAAAACTACAATCAGAAACCAATGGAGTCCATGTGTTGTCTGCAACTGAAAGACTATGGTACTATACCATGGAATTGGACATACACAGGTATGCATGTAACTGACAGTTTGTTCAATGGAGGTGATTCAAGTCCATATAGCTTCATCCAAAAGCAGAAAAATATGGTACCATGGTAGCATCATTCTGCTTGACAGAAGTTATATTATATATAAACTCTCCAAATGTTCGCTGCTGTTACTCTCAGTGTGAGCAAACTTTTGACAAAGTTTGTCCATCGGTACAGATAGTAGATCAGGCACCAAATCCATACTCCTCTACATACATCTTGTGCGGGTAACTAAACAAAGCAAGTTGCACTACGAGAACTTGAATAAAAAGTTGTGCACACAACAAATCACAGATGTACTGAGTCTGTGGAACTGAGGCCTAATCACTGGCTGTACTTGGCCGATAGTGGCCCTAGAGGCTAGAGCCCACTAACCCCGCAGGCTGCGGATGCTAGGCTAGCAACCAAGGGGTTTGCTGGGGACAAACGCCTAGGCCCACTAGAGCCACGGCCCTAGATGTGGCCCAAAGATCTTAATTCCTTGTCTTTCTATAAATTGGTCTAAAATTTATTTTATACCCCTGTTAATTCGCCTATATAAATTAGTCTGAGGCCTGATTATGCACAGCAGAAATCCGTCAGTCACAGGGGGTGGCATTGCTAAAAAAATTTTTATACCCCTATTAGTTCTCTATAGCCTATTTTTTTTTGACAGAAAAACTGGCTCTATGGTCTTTTACACAAACTAAAGAACCAATAGAATCGCGAGCCACAAAAGTCTTACAATCAGTTCCCTATAAAAGCTTGTTCAGTACTGCCCCAAATTAAAGGGTTAGAGAAGGATTGAGGTGGATTTAATCCTCTACAAGTCAAATTCCTCCTCAATCCTATTCAATCCCCTCCAATCCCTTACTTCTGAGTAGAAATGAAGATGGCATAAATTGATTCAAGGCTTGTGGCGGTGTGGGCCAATAGCAGAAGTCATAGGCTGGGTTATCAAGTCCTAGCTTAATTCAAGCAAGGAAAAAGTCTACTTTTTTCTCTAACTTTCACGAAAGTCCATTTTTCCTTTCTAAACTTTAAAATTAGACAAACAACCTCCCTCAACTTTTCAAACCATACGCTTTACCTCCCTAAAGTGGTTTTGACGGTGGTTTTACTATAGTAACAGTGGTTTTGTCTTTGTCTTTTTTATTTATTTTAGTTGAATCTTTAAAAATCATAGTAAATCGAGAAAAGAATCATAAAATGGAGAGTCTAATTTTGTACTTCACATGATAGATCTACATAGTGAATATATAATATGGTATGCTTTAGTACAAAGTTTTTGCTTGTCTTTTTCTTTTTTTTATTTATTTTGGCTGAATCTTTAAAAAAAATCATAGTAATCATAGAAAAATTATAAAATAGAAAATCTAATTTTGTTGGACTCCACATGAGTAGATCTACACAATGAATATATAATATGATATGATTTAGTCTAACAAAATAATTATAAAAGCTACAGTTATAAACGATTTCAATTAATTACAAAAACATAGATCGAAAAAGCTACAACAAGAACTTTGTACTAAAGTATACCACTGTCACTCTAACAATTTGGTGATTTCAAAGTAGATTAAGGTTAGATAAGATGAGTTACACATTAATATGATATCATAACATCAAATAATTATTTTTTAGTATTTGTTTAATTTGATACGTTCATCTTACGTCATATAGGCAACAACGCCATGCATACAGTGAACCAAATAAAATACAGACCATGCCAGATTTATGAGGGCAAACAAAAGACCCTTAGAATAAGGAGCTGTTTTTAGTTGAATAACCTGGAGCCTTTTTCATATGTAGGAGGAGCTACGCACAATTTATGATCCCTCCTCAAGTGCTCCGGCTCTTCTTATGGAGGAGCACTTGAGAAGAAACTATATCAAACAAGCTCTTAGCTACTGATACTAGTTTTTATAAATCAGTTAAACCTAAGTTAATCTGATACTAATAGTTAAATCCTAAATTAATTTGATACTAATAATCAAATCCAGAATTACATTTTTTTTTTTATGAAATAGGAGGGGTTGAGAACCCTACTGAAATTTGTTGAAACCACAAAAACAGTACAAAAAGAAAAGGAAGCTGAAACAGAGACAAGTGAGGGAGTACAACGGAGCTAAAACAGAGACAAGAGAGGGAGTACAACGGTGATGGCTGATGTGAATTTGCCTCCAGTAAGCTTGTTATTATCTTTCTCTCGAACGTCATGTATAGTACATATACTAGCACAATGGGGCGCGCTACGCTGCGCCGGTTCCGGGGCATCTGTTGTAGTGGGAATATGATGTCTCTGTAAAGCTTTTTGTAGTTGGCAGGACGCGTAGTCAAGTGATGTTGCTCACACGTGCCTCGTTTGGATGACAGGAAGACATGCTATGATGAAATAGTGCAAATAAATCCTGATGAACGATCAAGTAAATTGAAAACTTTAGACAGACACTTGGATGGGACCATACACGTTAAAGTCCGGATATACTGCTTACGGCCATAATATGAGTAGAGTAAAAGCATGCCTTGTAAATACATTTTTTATCAATATATGTAAGTCTATCCTAGTGAGCTTTGAGGTAGCAGCTAAAACGGAAACAAAATAGTGTTACATTAATATCAGTTAATCTACTGTCAGGGCTTCAGCAAGGATATGACCTTTGTTGGTGTGCTGCACCCTTATCCACCAAAAGTTGAAGCCTCAAAGGATCACCCTGTGGGAAAACAAAGCACTAAGAAGCTCACCATGGTGCAAGCTCCAAAGGGCATCTGAAGACCAAGAATTGGGCATGGTTAATATATTTAGCACTTTAAACATGCAAAGCCTGAACTTCACAATATCTTTCTGGGGAATGAGGGACAATCGAGACAAAAACGTAAAGAAAAAACTGGTAAAAGCCTAAACCTCACAATATCTATGAAGGACAATCAAAGCAAAGAAGTAAATAACACATTGGTAAAAATATGAACTGATGACGACACAACAAAGGATAAGACGAATATTTTTTAAAGACCTGCCGTATGCATCTTTCAGAGTAACAGAGCACCATAATAAGAAAACCAGGCTACTGGCTGTACTAAAAATTGTGTGTTGGGGGGTGGGGGTGGGTAATAGATCTATGGAACCTACAAAAAGTTAGATATTCTCCTGCATATTAGAGATTATATTTTGTAAACTAATCTAGGTATTTTCTAGAAGATTTCTAAAAGATAGCGACCTAGGATAAGGGATTTGCTTGCATGGCTCTAATGCGGAGAAAATAAAAGATAGCAACCATGTAGTAGAATTAGTATGAATAATGTGAACGAAGGAATAGAACCATATATAACAGCAGAAACTTGCAAAAATCGCACTACTTTCATGGATAATGGGATGGCTATAGCCTATATTGAACAATGATATTTCTGGCTTTAACTCCCAACTTGAAGCTATCATTAGTAAACTCTATAGTACTATGCAGATACAAATAGATTATATATACGCAACAGCCTCATATCATATAATTTTATATCATCCAATATTTCTTTGAAAGGATTTGCATATACAAATAGATAGAGTAGGTTCAATTTTTTTTAAAGTCCTAGTTTATGCGCAACTTTGCAATGATTTTTTTTCCTGTGACAACTAATCTGACAACGTGTATGTAGGCTAAGCATAACTGCCTATTCAGGAAGCGAAGTACCAAGGAGAACAAATTGTCATAGGGAAAACTTACCGTCTAACATCACATGAGAAGTGAAGGTGTATCAAGTCAATTTGTGCCTGCTCCTTCGTAGCCTACGTTAATGGCGAAACTCACAAGTAGGGCCTAGACGTAAGTAACAATCCATGAACCTAACCAAAAAAGATCTATCAAGTGATATTAGTGTTGAAACATTATATGATCATCTGCTAGTTTATGATATTAAATACAAAGTTAGAGAAATCCTACCAAAGACATATATATATTTGAGGTCGTCATCAATTCTGCATTGAACAGTTTCAACCTGCAAGGCGTGTAAGGATTTAACAAAGGTTAACATGTCTGAATGAATGTACAGTCAACAACTGAAATGTATATATACACAGCTCATGTATAGGATATGGCCAAGCTGAATAAAATATCATATAATTCTATTGTAGCACAATGGACATTACTATAGAAGCTATACGAACAGAGACAGTAGTAAGTTATCATGGTGAAAATTACAGGTATGAGCAAAAAGTGAGCTTTATTGCCAAATATGAAGCTCTTTCATGTGGTCCTAAAATCCTGGAGATAGAAAATAAAGGAGTTAGGTGTCCAATAAATAGCATTGGGGTAACAAATTATCATGCAGAAGATTGTTTGGGGGTCAAATTGTTTGGGGGTCAAAAGGCATACTGTCAATTATAAAATTTATATAAACAATCAACAACATGGAAAATTACAGACTCACCAGAATTTTCGAATCTGTAGCAAAGGTGGTTTGGTCTGTCTGCATCCGAAGCCACAATCCAAATACAACAATTGGTGATATGTAGGGATCTATCTCATGCATGGTGAGTTATCTGGACGCGCAGAGATGACAAATTGATGAACTGAAGATGAAATCTAACAGGAACTACATAGTACATACCTTGCTGGTGTCATAGGTTGGAAGCAATTTTCCACAAGAGCCATCAACTGGCTAAAATATGAGAAGACATCAAAGAATAAACATAAATTAGAGCATAGAAAACTGTTTAGAATGCATTTGGCTGAGAGTTTTAATAGTAATTATGGTATTCTTTAAGCGGGAGGAGAATATAACTTGAGAAATTTTTTGTTTTGAACCTTGTATAGGCTCCATAAATAAGAACATGTGCATATGCAATCTGAAATCCAACAAAAGCATTACCCAAAAGCAATACCCAAGGGAAGTCTGACAATGCTGGGAACAACAATATACATCTATTATTAATGCATCTATGAAGGGACCAAACCTTGGAGGGGTCGGTTTGCATCCAGTTGTGTCAGCTGTAGATGTAGTCATCCCTCTCTTTGTCCCAGCCTGCAAAAAGATAAACCATGAAATTTGTCTACTGCTAGCTATTTTGTCAATGCTGAAGAAAAATGTTTACAGGAGAGTTTTTTTTTTTTTGCATCAATGTGGCCTTAAAAATCTTTGCTCCAGGACAACAACTTTGATTGAACAATAGTTACTCAAGCTCTTTCTACGCTTTCGGATTAAATTTTGTACTGTACTGAAGTACATCACAAAGCACTTCTGACAACTGATCCAATCAATAAGCTTCCTAAAATAATAGGAGTGAACAATGCATCAATGTTGGGTTATCTAATTGCAAGAGGAAAAGTAGCACAGAACCGAACACCACTCACCAATGATGAAGGAGCAGAACATCTTTTGGGGCGCCATGGATCGGTCCCTAGAGTAAATCTTGATATCACCTTCTGAGGTAATAAGGGGTAGCATCCATGCTCACCTTGACACCACGCAGCCGTGGCTGCTGCTCTGACTGGCCACACACGCGGGCCTGCGAGCACCCAGCACAGGGCCAACGGCCGCACGGGCGTACGGAGGTGGGACACAAGCGAGCAGGGAGGGGAGCCACCGTGCGGACCGGTGAGCAATGCTGCCGAGTGAGTCGAGATCAAACACCATATGAGACACAAATAGGCAACTAAACCAGACAACTCCAGCGGAAGGCAGGTCAAGATCGAACACCAAATCGAGACAGAGGAGGAGAGGGACACGAACCTCAAGTGGCGAGGTACTCGAGGACGTCGGCCACCGGGCGAGGAGACCTTGGGTAAACTCAAGCGTCGGAGACGACGATGAGGGCGGCCTGTAGCCCGCGCATCTGCCCCTAGGCCTGCGCGCTCCCCAAGCACCGGCGGCGCCGTCGCTGGCTTCCGATAGGGCTGGCCATCTGCATCAACATTCACCGCGCCCAGGAAAGTGGAAAAGGTGAGGAATAAGCGGAAGCGGAGGAGCCGAGGCGTGGTGTTTTATCTGCGGAGGCGTCAAGGTGGGGGCAGCCATTCTCGGCCAGGACACGCGGGGCGGCGCCGATATGTAGAGAGATTGGGACTCTTGGAACTCCACGTGTCACGCGAGGGATACGTCAACCTGATCTAAATCGCCGGTAGGCTTACGCTACGTGGCGTGGCAATTATACGGCGACGATGGCGAAGCTCTCTCGGCGTGGCACTCGGGCATAGGACAACAGTTTTTTGCGACCGGGTTGAACGCCCGCTTTTCATTAAGAGGGAAGCAATGCGGGAAGTACAACCGATCACGAGGGAAAGACGCAGGCGAGTGGCCAAACGAGAGTAGCGGCGGGCACCTAAACTACTCGGATACAAGTCATTGTTATTACATATCGTCAACATTTTGCGACATCAACAGCTCCAGCCGCCGCCGAGCGGCGCATAGCCGCCAGCGGGGGCCGGTCCGCGGCTTCATTCATGACCGTGGCGATCACCTCGGTGGCAGTTGAAGTGTTGCGCGCGAAGACCCTGGCATTGCGCTCCTTCCAGAGGCACCACGCAATCAGAAGTAACAACGAGTCGAAGATCGGTCTGGAGTCCCTGTCGAGGCGCCGCCGCTGGGCTGTCCACCACAGGCCGAGGTCTTCGGCGTCCAAAGGCATGAGCGACTGCAGCTGCAACGGACGAAGCAGGCCGAACCATACCTGCCGGGCGAAGACACACTCCAGAAAGAGGTGAGTGGCGGTTTCAGGGAGCTGCCCGCACAACGCACACTCGTCGCTTGCCTGAAGACCGTGCCTCATGCGCCTGTCAGCTGTCCAAAGCCGACGGTGAAGGGCCAGCCAAAAGAACATCTTGACCTTGGGTGGGGCTTTGGTCCTCCAAAGTTCCTTGGCACCCAACAGTTTCGTGGAGCCAATGAAGAATGCCCGATATGCTGATGAAGAGCTGTAGGTTCCGGAGGTGGACCATTTCCAAATGAAACGGTCTGCCGTGCCTGGTTGGAGATGGACGCCCTGCATGATCTCCCAGACTTTGAAGTATTCGCATACTACCTGCGTGGTGAGCGCGCCATTGATGTCACCCACCCACCGGTTGGCCAGCGCAGCATCCCAAAGTGTCCGCGCCTTGCCAGCAGACGACGTAGCTTTGTAGAGCGCCGGCGCAAACTCACGAAGGATCCCCACCGACGACCATCGATCCGTCCACATCTTGGTGGCGGCCCCGTCACCCACCTGGACCGACAAGCTCGCCGCGAGCATCGCTGCGACACCCCTCTCGGTGCGTGAAGGTAGGGATGTCCAACAGCGGCCCGGCTCAGAGCGGGCGAGCCACTCCCAACGCAGACGTAGGGCAAACCTGAGGAACTTGAGATCGACGATGCCAAGTCCACCCATCTCGGTTGGCCTGCAGACCACGGGCCACGCGACGCGGCATTTGCCCCCCGAGCAAGATTCCGCCCCGGTCTAGACGAACGCCCGGCGGCGTTTGTCAATTTGGCTAATCGCCCAGGGGGACAAACAGCAGGCAATGCTCATGTGAACAGGGATGGCCGACAAGGTGGATTTGGTTAGGGTCACCCTTCCCGCGTTGGTGAGCAATCCAGCCTTCCAAGTCGGGATCCTTGCGGCGACGGCATCGATGATTGGTTGTTCATCCACACGTCTGAGACGGTGCACCGAAAGCGGTATTCCCAGATATTTGGCAGGGAATGGGGCGACGGTAAAAGGGAACACAGCCTGCGCCGCCAGGATGGCCGCATCGGAGTAGGAAATAGGCGTGGCGACGCACTTTGCCTGGTTGGTGACCAGCCCTAATGCCTCAGCAAACAAGTCCAGAATCTGCGAGAGGCAAAGCATGTCAGCCGGCTCCGGGGTCAGGAAGACGACGATGTCATCCGCATACAGTGAGGCGCGATGCTGGATGATCTGTGCTGGCAATGGCGTGAGCTCGGAGTGGCGATCAGCCTCTTTGATCAGAGAGTTGAGAACTTCCATCACAAGGACAAATAGCATTGGGGAGATGGGATCGCCCTGGCGAAGGCCTCTGGCATGGACGATGCGGCGCCCAGGTCTTCCATGTACGAGGACCCGTGTGCTTGCTGTGGACAGGAGCATGGTAATCCAGTTACGCCACCGACGGGAGAAGCCTAGATGCTGGAGCACCTCAATGAGGAATGGCCATCCCACCGAGTCGAAGGCCTTGGCGATATCAATCTTTAGCAGCAGCGACGGGAACTTTCTCTTGTGTAGGAATCGGCAGGAGAGCTGAACCGTTCTGAAGTTATCGTGGATGACTCGACCTCTGATGAACGCACTCTGGTTGACAGCGACCATTTCGCCCAACCTTGGCGCGAGCCGACGTGCAAGGCATTTGGCGAATAATTTGCTGAAACTGTGAATCAGCGAGATCGGGCGATAGTCCTTCAGCGAGGATGGCGCGCTTGTCTTCCTGAGCAGGATGAGCAGGGCATCGTTTAGAAGGTACAGGCTGCGCCCATCGAGAGACCATAGCGCGTTGAACGCGTTCATGACGTCGTGCTTGATAATCGGCCAAGCGACCTTGTAGAATAGCCCGGGGAAGCCATCCGGTCCAGGTGCCCGGTCGCTGGGTAGGGACCTGATGGTGTCCCACACCTCTTGCTCAGTGAAGCAGACGTCGAGCCCCGAGAGGTCAATCTGTGGCAGCAAGTCATCAAGGGCAATGGAGTGCTGGCGAGTGAACGGCTTGCCAAGGATGCCGTTGAAATAATCGTATATGGCCTTGGCCTTGGCGTGGTCCTCGGAAACCCAGGCGCCGTCGTGCATGATTGCTGGAATGACATTTTTGCGGTTTCTGTGGCATGCTTGCAGATGAAAGAACTTCGTGTTCGCGTCCCCCTCCTCGAGGTAACGAATACGAGCGCGCTGCCTGCTGATTGTCCGGGACAGAGAGGATAGACCAAGGCTCATGAGTTTCAGACCACCATGCAACGCTCGTTCCGCATCGCTGAGAGCACGCGATTCCTGCGCCTTGTCAAACTGGGCAATGAGCTCACGGGCCATAAAAAGCTGAGAGCGTACGCTGCCGATGGTCTTCATGCTCCACGACTGTAGTGCCCTTGCCGTCTTGCGCAATTTGAAGTCAAGAAGCCTGCAAGGGTCGGCTCCTGGCAGTGCCTCGTTCCAGGCCTCCGCGACAGCCTGCTCGAAGCCGTCAATCCTCGCCCAGAATGCTTCAAAGCGGAAACGGGGTTTAGCCCAGCGCTGAGTACATAGCTGCAACAGTATCTGAATGAATGTGAGAGCTCCAATTTATTGGCGCATGAGGCAGTATCTATACCTGTCACGAGTTGTTGACCTCTGGATTAGGATGATGTGATCCGGCTACACATGAGAAGGAAAAGAGATGCGGCATATGCTTTCACTATCATTGCTATCTTTCATTTTGCTGAAAAGCTAAAACACTATTGAAACAACTGATTTTCTGTGAAAAGAAAATATTGTTGGCTGATAAACTGAAACGGCTTTTCAGCTGAAGCGAACAGGGCCATCTAGGTCACCACTGTAAGCATCTTATAGATCACTAGCTCGTTTGAACTCAGTACTGTGACTGAATGAAAACGGATCAGATACGAATAGGTATCACTGATACCACATTTGTTTTCATATTTTTGTCCAGATTTGGATTCGAATACGGATAGTATCAACCATACCGGATAGGATACGATTAAATATCGACATTATAAATATGCGATTTGAGTATTCGGATACGATACGATACCGGATGTTGAATGCCCGGACTCGAATACGGATGTATAAAAACCCTTCTAAACGAATTTGGTCTCGAATACGATCGGAAAATATCCGTACCGACTGTGACACAAATTCCAGAGGACTGAGGGCATTGGCTGACTTAATTTGTTTATCATACATCAATGCAAGTTTTAATTTGTGGTTAGATTTTGTTATGGAACTCCAATTACCTCATAGTAAGAGTTTCAGCAAATCGCAGCCCTTGATTTTCATATAATACATAATGCAATTAAAATATTTTTATTAGAAAAAAACCATGGCCAATAATTGGCGAACTCCTGGCATGCGCATCGTCGACCCGGGCCGTGCCTCACAATTGTGATTCGAGCACCTTTGATTGTTATGCAAATTAAAATAATAAATTCGGCTAGTAATTATTCCTGGGGTTCAATCCCGTGGAAGCGAACAAAGATCTTATCTGTCTATTAGCAGAGAAGTAACATACATGTATCAATGCATATGTGAATTGTACTTGTGCGTATGTGAATGAAAAATACAGCCAACAATACTCTACACACGAATCCACAACAACAATATATATACTCTACTTGCCGGAGTCCTTCCACGGGATTGAATCCACAACAACAATATATATACTCTACTTTATTTACTGGATAATTTATTTTCTATCATTTCTTGAGAGCTAAGCACGTACTTATAACACTACGATTAAATTGTTATATTTATTCTTGGTTAATTAGAAACATCATATAAATTGGTAGTTTTGTTAAATTCTTATAGCAACCATCCCAACATTTTGCCACAGTTTAGTAACGAACTAAACAATTCAATTTTATCAAAGAATGTGGCAAGCCACAATAATGTAGTAAATTCTTAACTTTAGTCGTGGTAAAATATGGCCGGCAACCAAACAAACCTTTAGTGCAAAGATCATGTGTGTATTTTTTCCTCTAACGTCTGTGGGAAATAGCCCAATAAAAAGGAGAAATAGCAAAAAAAAAAAATGGCGTGTCATCGTCGGAGTGTTGAGTCCCAACGGAGACAAAAAGGAGAAATAGCCAACAAAAACAGAAATAATGTGTTGTCGTCAGAGTGTTGAGGCCCAACAAAGACAAAAAGAAAGGAGAAATAGCTGAAAGAAAAACAGAAATGATGTGGCATTGTCATAGTGCTGAGGCAGAACGGAGACAAGAAGAAAGGAGAAATAATCTAAAGAAAACCAAAAATGATGTGTCGTTGTCAGAGTGTTGAGACCCAACGGAAACAAAAAGAAAGGAGAAGTAGCAAAAAAAAAAAAAAAAGGAAAATGAGGCCGGTACAGGATTGGAGCATGGAGCACCTGACCAAAATTTGGGACGAGTGTGAGAAAATTCAAAATGCGAGGGGATCGTGGGGGATACGTGGAAAGTAAAATAAAAACGCGAATGGAAGAACCATCCAGGTCTCTCTCTTCATATATAACAGTCTCCTCTCCTACAACTCCGTCCAAGAACAGAGGAGCTCCGAGAGTCCACAGCACCTCAGCTCAAGCTCTTCTTTCCACCGCCGCACCACCGTAGCATAGATCCTCGCTCCTGTTTTCTCGACCTATCTAAATGGCGAGCATCAACACGGCCATCGTCGCGAGCGACCCGCTCAGCTGGGGCAAGGCCGCGGCGGAGCTCACGGGGAGCCACCTCGACGAGGTCAAGCTCATGGTGGCGCAGTCCCGGGAGACCGTCGTCAAAATCGCGGGCTCCGGCCTGCGTATCGGCCACGTGGTGGCCGTGGCCACGGCCAAGGACGCCTCGGGCGTCGCCGTCGAGCTGGACGAGGAGGCCCGCCCTCGCGTCAGGGCCAGCTGCGAGTGGATCCTCGGCTGCATAGCGGACGGCGGCGACATCTACGGCGTCACTACCGGGTTCGGCAGCAACTCGCACCGCCGCACCAAAGACGGGCAGGCGCTCCAGGTCGAGCTGCTCAGGCAGTCTATTTTTTACTAAAAATTTGGTAATAAAATTTAAAACGTTCAACTTAAGATAAGGGACGGGATCTCATTAAATTTAAATCCCTTTTACAAAGAAGATCTCAACATAAAATAAATTTACACTGAAACATATCACTATGTCCCGATACTTTATCTTTCTCATATCCGACAGCATACATCTTTTCAGAAAGCTCCATCGCGATTATGCAAGTACACCAGATCTAGACTCGATAACTACAATCCCAACCATTAGAAAACTCCATGAACATGGAGATCGTAAAAAAGACGTGATAAGCTCAATCACTGTAGGTAGTCAAGGGCGCCGAAAGCACATCGGCCATATCTTTTGAAGGATGAACCGAACATAAGATCCAACGCTGTTAGCATCAGTGCATCACCACTAGCGACCGGAAGGGCAGATCCACTGCCGCTAGTAGCATCACCGGCAGCTAAAAAAACGATCCCGTAGAAGAGAAAACATAGATCAAATCCCTTATCGAGTATGACAACATATCTCGAGCTCTCAAAAAAGAACATGTCATTTCATCGAAGACAACTACGTGTCTACTAGCAATCCTAACATCGAATTGGCCAACAAAACCATAACCTAAATTATTATGGGAAAAAATCAAAGAAGAAAACCTAAGAAAAACTCCTAAAGGGGGGAGACGGACGGGGAGCGTGGAGATGCTTAACTAATCTTAAATATAGTCATGTTGTCAAGAGCATCTCCAACAACTCTTTAAATTTGACTTGCCAAATCTTGAGTTTTAACAAGTTGCTAATTTGTTTGGCAATTGAAAAAAAAACTTCTCTCTAACAGCTCATTAAAACTCACTTGCCAAAATGAAAAAAGCCCACTATGAATGAAGAGGCCCGCTAAGTTTAACGAAGAGCCCCGCTAACTTCTCTCGTGGCCGGCGATAGCAAGTCCTTTCCGCGCGCGAGGCCCGTGAATAGCAACTTGGGATAAATAGCAAGTTGGTTTGTGGAGTTGTTGGAGAGGGATTTTTGTGTTTTTGCCAAATTAATAAGAACTAGCAAATATGCCCGTATGCGTTGCAACGGGAGAAAAAAATCAAATATAAAATATCCATAGGAAACATATTGAAACATTACAATTTTTGTTTTACCCTTTTGATAAAATTTAAAGGTTATAATTTATTTTGATGAGCATGAAGTCCATAATATAAATAAGTATTTTGTAATAATAGGACAATATCCTATTAAATCTATATGAAAAAAGTACTACTTTGATATAACTTTTTCACCCACGTAAGGCACACCGTAACTTTCAATCTCGTGATGTCTATAAGTAGGTAGATTTAAATATTTTATAGCGCTTGTCAAGGATTGCAGTGATACTTATGTACTGCTTGGGAGTACTTATTTAAGTTAGACCATAGATAACAAATTGTTCAAAATTTTTTGCTTATAATTTGATTAATTGGATTAAAGTTTTTTCATAATCAAAACTACTTCAACAACTTAGCAATTATAATATTTAATTAATAATCAAGGTTAAGTATATTTATTATTTGTTTTATAAGAAAAGACAAATTAAATGGAAAGAAACAAAATCCATGGGAAAAAATGGTCGCACATTTTTTTTTTCATGCATGCCGATGTCATACCCAAAATTTCAGCTCTCAATTTGATTAATTGGATTATTGGGTATCTAGATTTTAACAAAAATAAGATTTTTCATAATCAAAACTACTTCAACAACTTAGCGATGGGGATATTTATTTATTAATCATTGTTAATTATATTTATTATTTGTTTCTATATGAAAGGATAAATTAAATAGAAAGAAACAAAAGGCGTGGGAAAAAATGGCACAATATATATATTTTTTTTATGCATGCCGATGGCATACCATCCTATGCAAGTAAACAGGAAAGGAAGAAAAAAATGGCAGGATATAATTTTTTTTCATGAATGTCGATGGCATACCATCTGATGCAAGTAAACAGGAAAAACAAACGTAAGTGTATTTTTTTAGAAACGTATGTGCATGTGTATAGTTACTGGACTTGTTTGCCGCATGGAACGTGTCTCTTGGGCCTCGTGTGTCCCGTGATGGCACCCTGAGCTGCCAGGTAAGTTGTTTCTAATAATAACGTATAGCGAACGTCGGAAAGATTCATGATTAAAGAATTTTTTTTCAATCAAAAACATAGTTCCTATCTATTTAGGCTCAATAAACTCTACACATCTATCATATATTGCCCCGTCGTGGCCTATAATACCTAGGCTTATCTTAACCATGTTTCAATTAAATACTAAGGCCCAATTAAATACTAAGGCCCATAAAAAAATACTATGTGCAATATAGGATTTATACCATATGGAAAATTGGCTATTGTCTATATATTATGTAAGGAAGCTTAAAAAAGATAGAACACTAGTTACCAATAAGATTTTACAATTTCAAACTAAGTAAAAGATAAGTAGTGGTTTTATTTCATTCTTCTTGAAAGAAGAGTTAGTTAGAGAGGGCCGGACTAAAAAAATGGGAAGAAATTTTGCCTCTTTATTAATAAAAAATAGGTATAGATATAACAACCTAATTTGAGGAGTTGTTGGAGATGCTCGACAACTCTTCGAGAGACAAATGGAGTAGTTATCCTAGTTTTAATTCCTGAGGGATTTATTACCGTGCTCCTAACTCCTCAGATTTGTTACCGTTACCATGCTTAAGCTCTGTTGTCTTCTCTCGAACCAGGTACCTCAACGCCGGGATCTTCGGCAACGGTTCCGACGGCCACACGCTACCGTCCTAGGTGTCACGCGTGGCGATGCTTGTCCGCGTCAACACCCGGTGCAGGGCTACTCCGGCATGTCGAGGCCATCGCCAAGCTCATCAACACCGGCGTCAGCCCGTGCCTGCCGCTCCGGGAAAGCATCACCGCGTCTGGCGACCTTGTACCTTTGTCCTACATTGCCGGCCTCATTGCCGGGCGCCCCAACGCGCAGGCCGCCTGTTACAATCCTAGGAGTGGGTAGAGGAATTCCGGCGAAAACGCACGGAGTTGGAGCCGGCGGCGCCGTCTCGGAGAAGAACAAGAGGAGAAGCAGAACGAAGGGGAATAGAATGTTTGTATTTTTCTTCTTAGCTGTCCGCCCATCCTCCCACACAGCCAGTCTTAAAGGTTCACAAATGGAATAAATGGGTCAAAGCCCAGTAAAACATCCCAGCGGCACGCAGGCCGGCTTATGGGCTCTATACTGCTAGTGTAGCTCGTAACAATGAATTGGCAGAGGCCCAGTCCGTGACATCGTCCCCTCCTTAAGATGTAGCGCGACCTCGTGCTGCTGGCACTGATGCAGTCGCCGGTGAAGATATCTTCACTACAGAAGCCGACTCCCAGGTTGCCCAATGGCTGGGACAAGATTCCCGCTGCACCAATACTGCAGAAACAGCACGTCGACCAACCAGATGAGTTCTATGAGCCAATACCTGAACCGGTGGTAGCGTGTTCATCATATACAGAAGTTGCAGATCAGCATCACTTGATAACTCAGCTTTCGGTGGTAATGCCCTTTTCAACTGAGAAACATGAAGTACTGGATGAATCTGACTTTGAGCTGGAAGCTGTAATTTGTAAGCCACCTTCCCCACAGCCTGCAAAATCAGATAAGGACCAAAGTACTTGTAACTCAATTTTTGATTTGAACGCCGAGTTACCGACTGTTGAATGTGAGGCTGAAGTTTGACATAAACCCAATCACCAACAGCAAATGTTCTTTCCTGACGATGCTTATCTGCTTGGTTCTTCATCCTCTACTGAGCTCGAGTCAAATTTTGCTGGATATGTTGCAAAATACTGTCGCGGAACTCCATCCACTCACCCAGATCAGTCACAGAACAAGCATCAGAGACTGTAATGCCGAAGTGTTTTGGTGGATAGCCATATAGAGCTTCAAATGGAGTATGTCCATGAGCAGAGTGGTAGGTTGTATTATACCAAAACTCAGCTAGAGATATCCAATGGGCCCATTTCTGTGGACAAGCATGAACCATGCAACGTAGATATGTTTCTAGACACTGGTTAAGACGCTCAGTTTGCCCGTCGGTTTGTGGATGATATGCTGAACTCATGTTGAGAGTGGTTTCAGTGAGTTTGAAGAGTTCTTGCCATAGAGAATTAGTGAAAATTCTATCCCTATCAGAGATAATGACTAAAGGCATGCCATGAAGCTTATATATATGTGCCAAGAACAGTTTTGCTATGGACAAGGCAGTATAAGGATGAGACACACAAAGGAAATGTGCATATTTGGTTAGTTTATCAATAATGACTAGGATAGTGTCAAAGCCTTTGGACTTAGGAAGACCCTCAATGAAATCAAGACTAATGGTATGCCAAGCATGAGAAGGTACAGGAAGAGGTTGGAGCAAGCCAGGTAATCTGCAATGCTCAGGTTTAGCTTGAGCACATACCTCACAGGATGCTACATAATCTTTGACTGTTTGCTTAAGATTAGGCCAAGCAAACAATGCTTTGACCTTCTAGTAAGTTGCATTGACCCCACTGTGACCCCCCAAACCACTGGAGTGCAGAGCCAACATGATAGCCTGTTGAGCTTTAGAGTGATTACCCAGCCAAATTCTGTTCTTATATTTGACGAGTCCATCATGCAAGGAATAGTCTTGTTCATTGGATCCAGTGAGACTCAATTCAGTCAACAACTGTTTTGTGTTAGGGTCCTGATTATACCCTTCCACAATGATTTCCAACCATTTTGGAACACTTGCTGAGATAGCATAGATATCAGCAGATTCAGTTTGTCTAGATAGAGCATCAGCAGCTTTGTTCTCTAACCCTTTCTTGTAAACTATCTTGTACTGCAAGCCCAATAGTTTGATGAAGGCTTTTTGTTGCATGCCCTCCTGCAGTCTTTGTTCACCCAAATGAATGAGGCTTTTATGATCAGTTGCAATAATGAACTCCCTATGCTGAAGATATGATTTCCACTTAGTGATTGCCAATATGACTGCCATACATTCTTTTTCATAAGTGGACATAGCTTGAGCCTTTGGTCCAAGTGCTTTACTGATGTATGCCACTGGATGCTGATCTTGAGAGAGTACAGCTCCAATTCCAGTTGAAGAAGCATCTGTTTCTATTGTAAATGACTTGGTGAAGTCAGGTAGCATTAAGACAGGAGCAGAAATCAATGCATGCTTGAGATTGTCAAAGCAAAGCTGCAGTTGAGGAGTCCAGTGGAAGAGGACATCCTTTTTGAGCAGATCTGTGAGAGGTCTACTTATGACCCCATAACCTTTGATGAATTTTCTGTAATAGCCTGATAAACCAAGAAATCCTCTCAGTTGTTTAGCATTAGTGGGTGTGGGCCAATTAGCCACAGCCTCAATTTTCTTTGGGTCAGTAGCCACACCTTCCTTGCTGATAATATGGCCTAGGTACTCCAGATATTGCTGACCAAAAGAACATTTCGATCTCTTCAACAAAAGTTTGTGTTGCTGCAGAATCTGGAATACTTGAGTGAGATGTTCCTTATGAGCTTCCAAGGTTGGGCTGTATATAAGAATATCATCCACAAATACTAGAACACACTTTCTGAGTAATGGTTGAAAAATTGTGTTCATGAGTGACTGGAAGGTGGCAGGAGCGTTGGTGAGACTAAAAGGCATGACTCTAAATTCCCAGTGCCCATTATGAGTTCTGAAGGCTGTTTTAGCCTCATCATCTGGCAACAACCGAATTTGATGATATCCAGATCTCATATCTAATTTTGTGAACCATGCTGCACCATGAAGTTCATCAAGAAGCTCATCAACTACAGGAAGAGGGTACTTATTCTTCACAGTGATGTTGTTTAGTTGCCTGTAGTCAACACAAAACCGCCAACTCCCATCTTTTTTCTTGACCAAGATGACTGGTGATGCAAATGGGCTGTGACTAGGTCTGATGATGCCATTAGCAAGCATTTCCTGAATTTGTCTTTCTATTTCATCTTTTTGGCTTGGTGAATACCTGTAAGGCTTGATGTTGACAGGTTTCACTCCAGGAATCAAAGGTATGCTATGATCAAATTCTCTTGTAGGTGGTAAAGCATCAGGTACATTGAACAGATGGTCATTGTTGGTATATTTAACGCATTACCGCAATGATCAAGAGATAAATCCGCAAGCGCACGGATACCGCCAGTAGCTTTCACCTAAGAGTATTCCAAGGTATCGAATTTCCACGAGGAACGTGAAGTGATCTAGTAACGAATCAAGTGCGACCAAGGAATGAAAAGATAAATATGATAGAAAAGATAAATGTTTTTGTTGGGTAGAGAGGGGCTATCTAAGGTGATCTAGATAACTAAGAATCAAATTCACGATACTTGTCTACTTTGGAGCAACAAGTACCTTTCCAACTCTCGAATAAGACTGGGAAGAAAGTAGTGGGAAGGCTGCCAAAAGCTCTACGAAACACTAACTCCGACGTGGTGGAATACGAAGACCAACAAAGTCATTCACCTCCGAAGGCTACCACAACTAACCGTAAGAATTAGGCGCAACCTCGGGTAAACTCTAGCCTAGACACCACGCGTCTGCTTATCGATTACTACTCTAACTACGCCAAGAATAACTAGAGCACTCAATACGAGCTAAGATCCCGTAAACTAAGTAAAGTAAGAACAAAACTTAATTAAATAGAAAACTTAAGAGTTACCAACTGAAGAACTTGAAGATTCGTCTCCGTAGAGGTACAAAGTTGAGGAAGATCCGTCAAGCCGGCTCCTCATCTACTGTCTCCTCTCCTCTCTCCCTATTTTCTACTTTACAAGAGCTTTGGAGATGAGAGTCTATCCATTCGAGGGACGCCTCTACATCTCCATAATATGGTGCCCTAAACTATGGGGGTCTACCTCTTTATTTATATCCTAGAAAAGCCTTCCACCTCTTCTGAACAGGCGATGTGGGACTATTCTTCTATCGTTTGCTTGTTGGGCCAAACCGACTTCGGCAACGGTGGAGTTGTGAACCCTAAGGTGGTAGGAGGCCACCCGTCGAAGCGGGCCCCGATTGGGCTCTGGAGGGCGCCGGCCGGCCCCCGGGTACCCCGGCCCCACCCTCAGAGTAGCAAGTGGGCCCCACCTTCGGTACGTCGCCTTACGGTGCCTTCTAGAGTCTTCTAGCGTCGGTTTCGATGTAAAATTGATATCTTTTGACCCCAGACTCGAATATAGCAAATGATATGTCCGTTTCGATCGTCTCGACGAGCCCGCCGCAATGGTGTAGTCAAATTCATCATTTAAGATACTTTTATTCTGTGTAAAATTAGATACACCTGCAAAACAATCGAGAACAACATAACTCATGGAACTCGTTAGAATTAAACCCTACACTATACTTTATGATTCTTTTCATGTTAATTCATGCAATAATTGATGGTATAAAATAGGCATTAAGAACCATCAACAAGTTCCCCCAAGCTTAACCTTTGCTAGTCCCTTAGCAAAGCCAAACTCAATGGATCAGGAGTTGCTGCTATATTTTCACTTCCAACAAGTACACGTACCTTCAAACAAAAATTCTCCTTTAAATTTATAAATCATATTATTTATCATGGGGCTTATTGCTCTTACCATGGATCTTGAGTAACTGAAAGATAGAATGATCAAATCAAGTGCTATGTCTCTCGTTCTTTCACTTCACCATTTAATCCGGAGTTTTCATAATAATAATTTTTTTTCTTTTAAAAGCTTAGAAACATATTGTTGTCAAATTAAACAAAGGATCCATAGAGAAAGTCAATCACACCATTGAATTGAGAAGTGCATGTGTATGGAAAAATTTATCACTCTCTTCTATTTATTAGAGACACATGGCTATGAGGCTAATTCTACTATCGGGCACGTGCCCATTTTTTTTATATTTATTTTTTCGAGGTTCCGGACACTTGTCCCTTTTATTTCCTCGATCTATCTTTTTGAGGTTTCGGACACTTGTCCCTTTTTATTTCCTCGGATACTTTTATTTAGCCATATGTCTTCCAATAAACTTTTGAGAGGATAGCAACAGATAATTATGAGTAATGGAATGTGTAAATGATCTCAATTCAATAGTATGATAACTTCGCATAGGGTCAATAAAGTTTAATTTAACTCAATGCAATTATTAGTCATATTAATATTGGTAAATCTCCGGATCTTTAGTGTTGTTTAGAACAAGATAACAGTAGCTCAGATCATCACATTATACCCACCAATTACTTAGACCTTAGATAAGCATTTGCTACCCATGCATTTAATTTCATTATAAGACATTATTATTAATTAAGGGAACTCATGCTTGAAAGTAGGTACTGGAAAGAAATTACAATAGAGTAACTATTCATCATTTCCAAGACAAAATCTTATTGTTCTTTAGTTTTTATTTGACTCTTAACAAACCAGACCAAATTATAAAAACTGTATGATCACACCTTAATAAATAACTAAAGTATCTTTATTTGATTTTAATGATCATTCATCTTTTTATTTATTTTTAATTAATGACTCACAAAAGACTTGACAGACGTGGACCTTCATGTGCCCACATATTTTTGGAATTTTAAGACTATAAGATAGACTCGATAATCGCCTAGGTATACTTACGATAACTAGGGGATGCCCTCCCCAAGCTAGATATTTGCTTAGTCCTTGTTTATACTTCACAAACCGCCAAATCCTGTAAAACTCAAATAGACACAAAACTCGTGGAACAGATTAAGTGTTAGGCATATAAGTTTCAGTTTTCCAGAGTCTTGGTGATTGAATTCTTTTTTTAGATAGGATTATTAAATTGTAGAAATTCAATCAGGTCTATTTCTTCTAAGTTTTCAGTTTCAAAGAATAATTTCAAACGTTGGCCATTTACCTTGAAGATGTTACCCGAGTCATCTTGAATTGTAATGGCTCCATGTGATGAGGTTTCAACTACCTTGAATGGTCCTTCCCATTTGCTTCGAAGTTTTCCATGACCAAAGAGTTTTACCCTTGAATTGAACAGCAATACCTTGTCCCCAGGTTTGAACTCCTTGTGTTTGATTCTCTTATCATGCCATCTTTTTTGTTCTTTCTTTTGTAAATCTTGGAATTATGATATGCCTTCTCTCCATTCTTCTAGCTCAGATATTTGCATTTGACGATTCTTGCCAAGAAGATGGATATCCATATTCCATTTCTTGATTGTCCAAGAAGCTTTGAATTCTAATTCAACAGGCAAGTGACATGTTTTACCATATACCAAATGATAAGGTGTCATGCCTATGGGTGTCTTGTATGCGCTTCGATAAGCCCACAAAGCATCGAAAAGCTTGTACTTCCATTTCTTGCCCATTTCATCCACAGTCTTTTTGCAGAATGTTTTTGATTTGCTTATTTGATGTTTCAGCTTGACCACTTGTCTGAGGGTGGTATGGAGTAGCAATGTTATGTTTGACTCCATTTTCTGCTAAGAACTGCCGGAATCTTTTATCAATGAAATGTGGTCCTCCATCACTTATGACCAATCTAGGCATTCCAAAACGTGAAAATATTACTTCATTGAACATCTTCTTGGAGTGCTTGAGTCGGCAAATCGACATGGTAATGCTTCTACCCATTTGGATACGTAGTCGACTGCTACCAAGATATATTCTGCATCTCCTGACTTTGGAAGTGGTCCCATGAAATCAATTCCCCAGACATCAAATAATTCCACCTGGAGGTTGTTCGTGAGTGGCATCGCATCCCGAGTGTTGATGTTTCCATGTTTCTGGCATCTGAGACATCTTCTGACAAACTCTTTCGTATCTTGATACATCGTTGGCCAGAAGAATCCGCTTTGCCAAATCTTGGCATGTGTACGGAATGCTCCATAATGTCCTCCATAGGGTGATGAATGACATCTCTCAATGATCTTCATGCCTTCAATTGTCGGGACACACCTCCGTAGCAATCCATCGGCACAGATCCTGTAAAGATATGGATCGTCCCATAAATGGGTACGACTCTCATACTGGAGCTTCCTCTTGTCTCCTCCTGGTGGAATATAACCTGCAACCATATAGTTGACAATATTTGCGTACCAAGGATCGGAGTCCGTTATCATGCGAGGAGTGTGTCATCCCTTAGATAGTCATTAATAGGTAGCTCATATGTGTCTTTATATTGAAGTCTAGATAAGTGGTCAGCTACTGAATTTTCTACTCCTTTTTTATCCCTTATCTCTATGTCAAATTCTTGGAGCAGAAGAATCCATCGGATTAACCGAGGCTTAGCATCTTTCTTAGTGAGGAGGTATTTAAGTGCAGCATGGTCTGTGTATATTATTACTTTTGCTCCCACTAAGTAAGATCTAAACTTGTCTATTGCAAAGACCACTGCCAGCATCTCTTTTTCAGTGGTAGCATAATTAAGTTGTGGCCCAGACAAGATTTTGCTAGCATAGGATATAGCGTAATGTTTCTTGTCTTTGGTTTGTCCTAAAACGGCACCCACTGCAAAGTCACTAGCATCACACATGATCTCAAAGGGTAGACTCGGTCGGTGGTTGAATAATTGAGCCGAGATGAGTGCTCTTTTGAGAATTTCAAAAGCTTCAAGGCATTCAGTGTTAAAAATGAAAGGTACATCTTTGGCTAGGAGGCTAGTTAGGGGTCTAGTGATCTGAGAAAAGTTTTTGATAAAACGCCTGTAGAACCCTGCGTGGCCTAGAAAGCTGCGAATGCCTTTCACATTTGTGGGAGGTGGAAGTTGTTCAATAACTTCAATCTTTGCTCTATCCACTTCTATCCCACATTCGGACACCTTGTGTCCTAGCACTATTCCTTCCCGAACCATAAAATGACATTTTTCCCAATTTAGGACTAAGTGCTTTTCTTCACACCGTTGTAAGACTATGTCTAAATTCTCTAAACATTCATCAAAGGTTTTGCCATAGACAAAGTGAAGTCATCCATGAAAACCTCCATGATTTTCTCGATCATATCGGAGAAAATAGACATCATGCACCTTTGAAAAGAAGTCGGAGCATTACACGTTCCCCAAACGACATTCGCCTATATGCATATGTTCCATATGGGCATATGAAAGTAGTCTTACTTTGGTCATCCGGGTGGATTGGGATTTGATGATATCCGAATACCCATCAAGAAAACAAAAGAAAGAGTGATTTGCAAGCCGTTCCAACATTTCATCAATGAAGGGTAACGGGAGTTAATCTTTCTTTGTAGCTTAATTAAGTTTCGGGTAGCAATTCACATACGCCATCCCGTTACAAGTACGTTGAGGGATGAGCTCATTCTTCTCATTCCTAACGACTGTCATTCCTCCTTTTCTTTGGCACAACTTGGACAGGGGCTAACCCACTCACTATGAGGTACGGGATAAATAATCCCAAATAAAAGCTTAAGGACCTCTTTCTTAATAACTTCTCGCATTGCATTGTTAAGTCTCCTTTGTGGTTCCCTCGATGGTAAAGAATCAGGATCGGTGGGAATACGATGAGTGCAGAGAATGGGACTAATTCCCTTGAGGTCTTGGAGTGAGTAGCCTATAGCTGATTTATGTCTTTCTAGGACAGTGACAAGTTGATACGTTTCATCTTGGGAAAGCTTGTCACTTATGATGACAGGTGTTTCTCGATTATTATTGAGAAAGACATATTTTAAGCCAGAAGGAAGGGGTTTTAGCTCAATAGAGGGTTGCGATGGCTCCTCTATTTCCTCTATCTTTATAGGCTCTGCCAACTCTTCCTCTTCTTGAACAAAGTGTTCATCATCAAGAGTTGATTGAGCCACGTCTTCTAAGAATGCCATTAAGACTTCCTCAATAGGGTCTGGTTCAGGCTTGGGTTCTACTATTGTATTACTTGAGCGTGCAAGCGAGATGGTGATAGGAGAACTTCCTAGTTTTATATCTAAGAAACCCTGTTTTGGTCTTTCTTGAAAGAATGTCCTAAAAGGTACACCAATCAAGATGGATGTGTCTGAGATATCAAAGATATGAAAATTTAATCGATACTCAGAACATTGTATTCGCAATGGAATAGACCTTATGACCCCATAACTTTCAAGAGTATCTCTAGAAGGAGTTCGTAAAAGCTTATGAGATGAGATCAAGAACTCGTTGGGAAAAAGTTGTTCGGCCAAAGCCTTTGAAATAATATTCATCCCAACAGTTGGACTATAGTAAGCCTCTATAGTGGTCCCCTTAATAATGCAAGTGATAATGTCTGAGGGAGCATTGATTCGGGCTACCTCAGTGGATAACTCCGTTTCTGCCAACCACTCATGACTCATGATGGCCGATAGTCCTTTAATATGTTCTATAAGGAGAGAATCATTATTTGGGCCATCATTATCCTCGTATGACATAGAGTGTGTCAGAGGCTTCACTTGAACTGGTAAATTCGAGGCATTGCCAAAGTCTTCAAAAAGATCATCCTCGATTTCAAAAGGGAACGTGGAAGGATGAGATTCATCATCTTCTAAAATGTGTTTTGTTTCCTCAATTGGAGATTCTTTAACAACCAAATCATCTATAGGATTTAAAGGAATTTTAGATTTGATTGTATCTGTCTCCTCTTGTTGGTCGGGGCTTGGCTTGACTTCTTCTTTTTCTTTAGGAAATTCATCAAAGATGCCGGTGTAAGGGGTGTTTTCAAGGATTTTCTCTAGTATGGCTTTCCCCTCACTCACGGTATTGTGCGAGAATGAACCTCCAGAAGATAAGTCAAGATGCAGAGCAGCTTCCTTGTTAAGACCGAGATGGAAGTGGTAAAGAAGCACGTGGTCAGGCAAGTGAAGGGTTGGACCGGTATTGATAAGATTTAAGAACCTAGCCCAAGCTGCTCCTAATGTCTCCTTCTCCTTTTGTTTAAAGGTAAGAACTTCTACTCGAAGAGCGGCGATCCGAGGAAGAGGGAAGAAAGCAAGACAAAATTTGTCTCGAAGTTCATCCCAATTTCCTTTCACTCCTCCTACAGTATGAGCATACCACTGTTTCGCTCTTCCTAAAAGGGAGAACGGAAACAATTTCCATTTAATGGTCTCTTGTGTCATGCCAGCAATATTCAAGCAAGAACACAATTGCTCAAATTCTCTAAGATGGGTGTATGGATTTTCGTCTTCTAATCCAGAGAAGGATTGCTCCCGGACCATGGCTATGAAAGCAGGGCGAAGCTCATAGTCATCTGTGAGTATAGGATGTGATGATGGTGGAGGCTCCAACAACTTGCCCTTTGGAGCCGAAAATTGAAAGATAGGCGTGGAATCCATGTGGTAAGGTAAAGGTGATAAAAACGAAAATAAAAGGTACACGGACGAACTTGGCTCGATCCCAGAACAGCTACCGTTCCCCGGCAACGGCGCCAGAAAGCTTGTTGGTATATTTAACGCACACAGAATGATCAAGAGATAAATCCGCAAGCGCACGGATACCGCTGTAGCTTTCACCTAAGAGTATTCCAAGGTATCGAATTTCCACGAGGAACGTGAAGTGATCTAGTAACAAATCAAGTGCGACCAAGGAATGAAAAGATAAATATGATAGAAAAGATAAATGTTTTTGTTGGGTAGAGAGGGGCTATCTAAGGTGATCTAGATAACTAAGAATCAAATTCACGATACTTGTCTACTTTGGAGCAACAGTACCTTTCCAACTCTCGAATAAGACTGGGAAGAAAGTAGCTGGGGAAGGCTGCCAAAAGCTCTACGAAACACTAACTCCGACGTGGTGGAATACGAAGACCAACAAAGCTGTCACCTCTGAAGGCTACCACAACTAACCGTAAGAATTAGGCGCAACCTCAGGTAAACTCTAGCCTAGACACCACGCCTACGCTTATCGACACTACTCTAACTACGCGCAATAACTAGAGCACTCAATACGAGCTAAGATCCCGTAAACTAAGTAAAGTAAGAACAAAACTTAATTAAATAGAAAACTTAAGAGTTACCAACTGAAGAACTTGAAGATTCGTCTCCGTAGAGGTACAAAGTTGAGGAAGATCCGTCAAGCCGGCTCCTCATCTACTGTCTCCTCTCCTCTCTCCCTATTTTCTACTTTACAAGAGCTTTGGAGATGAGAGTCTATCCATTCGAGTGACGCCTCTACATCTCCATAATATGGTGCCCTAAACTATGGGGGGTCTACCTCTTTATTTATATCCTAGAAAAGCCTTCCACCTCTTCTGAACAGGCGATGTGGGACTATTCTTCTATCGTTTGCTTGTTGGGCCAAACCGACTTCGGCAACGGTGGAGTTGTGAACCCTAAGGTGGTAGGAGGCCACCCGTCGAAGCGGGCCCCGATTGGGCTCGGAGGGCGCCGGCCGGCCCCGGGGGGGGGCGGCCCCCCCACCTGTAAGCAAGTGGGCCCCACCTTTGGTACGCCGCCTTCGGTGCCTTCTAGAGTCTTCTAGCGTCGGTTTCGGTGTAAAATTGATATCTTTTGACCCCGGACTCCGAATATAGCAAATGATATGTCCGTTTTCGATCGTCTCGACGAGCCCGTCGTAATGGTGTAGTCCAATTCATCATTTAAGATACTTTTATTCTGTGTAAAATTAGATACACCTGCAAAACAATCGAGAACAACACAACTCATGGAACTCGTTAGAATTAAACCATACACTATACTTTATGATTCTTTTCATGTTAATTCATGCAATAATTGATGGTATAAAATAGGCATTAAGGACCATCAACAGTCATGACTGTCAACTAACTATTGAATTGCCCTAGGTACAGATTCAGAAGTGGGAGAAGGTTCAACCTGACACAGATGGATGACCTGAGCAATTCCCCCTTTTTTAATCAACCCTCTCAGTTTCCTTGTTTTCACCTTGGGGCAGCTAGTAAGTGAATCTTTGATGCCTTTCAGACTAATTCTTGCTCCATTGTAAGAGAATCTGATCAGTTTTCTTTTCCAGTGGATCCACATGGGACTGAATGTTTCCAACCAATCCATCCCCAGCACCAAATCATAGTAAGGGAGAGGAAGTATTCTGGCAGCAGTTGTAAAAGTTTGTCCCTGAGTCCACCATGTGAAATTTGTGACCTGTTGATTGCTCAAGAGCTTGTCTCCATTAGCTACAGTGATCTGAATAGGTGAAACCTCTTGAACTGAACACTGCAATTTAGCTGTTGTTGCCTCACTCAAAAAGGTGCAAGAACTACCAGAATCAATGAGAATAAGGATTTCTTGGCTGTTGACTAGCCCTGTGAGCTTGATAGTCTTCCTGCCTTGAACTCCCATAGCAGCTGAATGAGAGAGAGAAAACAACTCCTCATCACTGGATTCCTCAGAAATACTGACAGTGGAAGCATCTTCTGGAATCAATGCCATAAACTCTTCCAAAACATGAAGTGAAACTTTCTCAGGACATTTACGATTCTTTCCCCATTTCTCTCCACATTTCATACATAGACCCTGTTGTCGCCTTTGATTTCTGAGTGTAGTCCATTTGTCTTCCCACTTAGGCTTGGTATCTTCTGTTGGTACTGGTCCAAGAATACCAGCTTGAGTAGACTGAACTGGTTTGTTCTGATGCTTGAAAAATTCTCTGTTAGGACGCCTTGGATATTATTTGGACTGATTCTCCAACACTTCAGCCTGCATGAGAGCCAAGGAGAGTGCCACATCAACAGTCCTAGGTTTATGCAAGATGATAGCAGACCTAATATCATGATTTAAGCCCTGAAGGAATATGCTAACAAAGAACACTTCATCTAAACCATTGTTATGCACTAAAACCTTATGCCTAGCCAGTTCAAACCTATCATAGTACTCCTGCACATCAGAGATTTGTTTGATGTGCAGCAATTCCTGCATCGATTTCTCATATAGATCTTTTCCAAACTTGGACTCTACTGCAATGCATAGTTCTACCCAGTTATCCACACGGTGCTGAGCTTCATAGGTTTGCAACCATAGAGCAGCAGGACCCTTAAAGTGAATAGTAGCAAACTGAGCCATCTATGAACAGGAACATTAAACATGTCAAAATACTTTTCAGCCTTTTCCTTCCACACCCTAGGATGAGACCCATCAAATTTTGGAAAATCAGCTTTAGGTAAACGAAATTCACGCGTATATGGAACATGGTGGTATGGGTAAGTATCAGTATCACGCAAGGGCAAAGCAGTGGGCAAGGCAGCCTGATATGGATGGATCTCATTAGTCTCAGGTAGATGTGAAGTGGAAACTGTAAACTGACCATTGGCCAGGGGAGGATGAAGGAGCAAAGTCCTTGCATCGGACCCCTGTGTAGGATGGAGAACGCCGTGGCCATTGGCCCGCCCCTCTTCCTCGCGCACCGGGGCCTTCGGCGGAGCAGCGATTGGTGCCGCTTCCAACGCCTCCACGCGCGACGTGAGTTGCGTGAGATGCTTGCTGAGCTCGGTGGAGAATTTGTCGACATCGGGGCGCCAACGGTTGAAACCCTCCATGAGTGTGGCCAAGGTGTTCATCTGCGCCGCCAACCCGTCCAACTTCTCCTCCGCCGTCTTCATGCGAGAAGTAAGCGTAGGTCCCCGAGCCAGCGGAATCGGTGGGGAACGAAGTGGTGGTGGACGATTTCGCGAAATTGGTGATGAAAAAATTTCAGATCCAACTCCACTGGGAGTTTGACCTTGCTCTAATACCAGATGTTACGATCCTAGGAGTGGGTAGAGGAATTCCGGCGAAAACGCACGGAGTTGGAGCCGGCGCCCGTCTCGGAGAAGAACAAGAGGAGAAGCGAACGAAGGGGAATAGAATGTTTGTATTTTTTTCTTAGCTGTCCGCCCATCCTCCCACACGCCCAGTCTTAAAGGTTCACAAATGGAATAAATGGGTCAAAGCCCAGTAAAACATCCCAGCGGCACGCAGGCCGGCTTATGGGCTCTATACTGCTAGTGTAGCTCGTAACAATGAATTGGCAGAGGCCCGGTCCGTGACACCGCCACGCCGACGGCAGGAAGGTCGACGCCACCGAGGCGTTCAAGGTCGCCGGCATCCAAGGCGGCTTCTTCAAGCTCAACCCCAAGGAGGGCATCGCCATTGTCAACGGCACGTCGGTGGGCTCGGCGCCGCGCCATGGTGTGCTTCGACGCCAACGCCCTCGCCGCCCTGTCCGAGGTCCTCTCCGTCGTCTTCGCGAGGTCATGAACGGCGCACCCGAGTACGCCGACCATCGACCCACAAGCTCAAGCACCACCCGGGCGCCATTGAAGCCGCGGCCATCATGGAACACATCCTCGACGGCAGCTCGTTCACGGAGCACGCCAAGGAGGTGAACGCCATGAACCCGCTCCCCGAAGCCAGTGGGGGCAGTACGCCCGCCCGCCGCCCCGCGTGGCTCGGCCCCCGTGATCGAGGTCATCCGCGCCGCCACCAAGTGCATCGAGCGCGAGATCAACTCGATCGGCGACAACCCGGTCATCGGCGTCCGCCGCGGCAAAGCGGCTGCACGGCGGCAACTTCCGTGGCACCCCCATCGGCGTGTCCATGGACAACACCCGCATCGCCCGTCGCCCGGCGTCGGGTAAGCTCATCTTCGCCCAGTACACCGAGCTGGTCAACGAGCTGTACAACAACGGGCTGACCTGAGCTTGGACTTCCAACCTGGCTGGGGGCCGTAACCCGAGCTTGGACTTCGGGTTCAAGGGCGCTGAGATCGCCATGGCGTCCTACTGCTCCGAGCTCCAGTACCTTGCCAACCCGGTCACCCGCCCATGTCCAGGCCGGCGGAAAAGACACCCCGAGCGTCAACTCCCTGGGCCTCATCGCTGCCAGGAAGACGGCTGAGGCGGTGGACGTCCTCAAGCTCATGTCCTCCACGTACATCATCGCGCTCTGCCAGGCCGTCGACCTGCGCCACCTTGAGGAGAACCTCAAGAGGTCCGTGAAAGACTGCGTGACGAAGGTGGCCAAGAAGGTGCTGCTGACCACGACGAGCCCCGCCGGCGAGCTCCTCCTCAGCGCGCGCTTCATCGAGACGATCCTGCTCGCTGCGGTCGATTGCGAGGAGGTGTACGGCTATCATGACCACCCCTGCGGTGCCAACTCGTCCCTGATGAAGAAGATCCGCGCCGTGCTGGTGGACCACGCCTTACTCGCCGTCGCCGGCAGCGAGGACGAGAAGGCGGCCAACAGCGCGCCCGTCTTCTCCAAGATCAACAAGTTCGAGAAGGAGCTGCGGGAGGCGCTGCCCAGGGAGATGGAGGCTGCCCGTGTGGCCTTTGAGACCGGCACCGCGCCGATCACCAACAGGATCAAGGAGAGCCGATCGTACCCGCTGTACCGCTTCATCCGCCAGGACCTCGGCACCGTGTACCTGACCGGCGAGAAGCTCAAGTCCGCTGGCGAAGAGTGCGACAAGGTGTTCCTTGCTCTCAACGAGGGCAAGCTTGTCGACCCCTTGCTCGAGTGCCTCAAGGAATGGAACGGCCAACCCCTGCACATCTACTAGGCTGCTGAATGGATCCCGGCGCCCAAGAGGGAGAGGGGCGGCCACACAAACACACCGTATACAAGAATAAATAAAGGAGGCAATGATTTCAGGATTCTCAAAGCTGCTTGTTGGTTGCGAATTGCAGATTACTGATCTGCGTAATAAAGGAGTATATTTTGGTTGTGTTTGGTTTCTCCGTTCGACCATTCGTGCTTTTTGATCTGTTACACTGATCTCTGTAATCGTTTATTCCTGTTGTTCTGACCTTGATCGCTCCAATGCCGTGGCCCATGGGCCATGGCCCATGGCCTGGCACGAAAACCTGCTTATTTGTTCTCAAGTAAAATATCGTTCTCTTTCCATTCATTATTTTAGGCGTGTTATGATTTTTCAAGGGTTGCTTTCAGGTGTCTGAATTTTAGCTTTTTTTTACCCAGATTACAGTTATTGCATATATTTTATGTTAAATTATAGCTTTAGTTCGTTGCAATTAGGTAAGCATTATCTGAAATTTTCGGTTTCGAGAATAAAAAACCCATTAGATAAAACCCCAAATCCCATAAAATATGACCTGTGTTGGCACAAAGTCAATTAAAAATTTTTATAATAGTTTCTATATTTATTGTTCCTATCATCTTGTATCTCTCCGGCAAACTCTACGCTTTTGATTGGAGGTTTTGTTTCTAATAAAAAAAATATGGAGACCAGATTCAAACTTGTACAGTGTCCACTGTAGTGAGAAAAGATGCTATGGTGAAGAGACAGTGGTTTAGTTTTCTCAACTGCTCTGGCCGGAAACAAGAGCTGTTAGATTCAGTGGTGACTGATGAAGATGAAGCTATGAGACCTGGAGCAAGAGAGATACTGTTTAACGGCTAACAAGCACTGGAGGTTTTCTTTGTTGCCTTCAGCTGAGCACTTATTATAATTACCAAAATTAGACATGCAGTTCACTTGCAACCAACAAAGAAATTTCAAGTGTGTAACATTAAATAAAAAGAAAAAGGGCTTGTTAAGGAAGAGAATGATTAATTATAAATGTTTATTTCATAAATTTGGCCTGCTAGAGGGGTGACAGAAGAATCGACCTTTATGGAAAATACTGTAGCGATGAAGAATGTGCAAATGTTGTTATTCACAAAGTATTCAACATATTTATGCATATCGCAAAAGATTTGAGTGAAATATGAAGTAAATATAGCCTTGCAATTAAGTTGATCTTGTGCACATACTCAGCTGGATGTAATTGGTCTAAGAATTGAGAGTTTCATCATATTACTCAATTATAAAAAAATTATTTTAACAGACACGTACGTGCCGCACGTGCATATTCACTAGTAATATAAAGACAAATAACAAATCACAAAAAGTAAATTTACTTGAGCTGGTTGGTTGTACAAGTGTCTTGTCTAAAATTATTTAAAATCCAGCCACCTAAGGATTGTCTACGTACTTTGTACTAGATGAAAATGGTCTCGTCTCAAGTCCCAACTGATTTTTGTGAGGGCGTTATAAGAAACAACAAATCTGCTGTTTTCGAGCATCTATCTATACTGAAGGTGTTTTAATAAGGTGTAATATTCCTTCTTCATGCCAGGCTCAAATTCTATGCAGGTTTCATTATGTAAAGAAGCCTTATGTGCAAGCTTAGGGTATGGAAATTATATGAATATAAATTACTTTGAATGATAATTTCTAATATATTATTGGTTTTCTAGATGATATATTAGAGTATCTCTAGCAGTTCCCTAATACCACCCATCATTCCCATCAAACCATCATACCGTCACATTGAGCCCTTATTCGGTTGTTGTCAAAATCAAAGGGATTAAAGGGGATTAGAGGGAGTTGAAAGAGATCTTGACTTGTATAGGAAATTTAATTTCCCTCTATTCCTCTCTATATCCCCTTTGTTTTGGATCAGACAGACATGCCCTAAGGAGATAACTTTTTTTTTTATTGTGCTCTAGCACTTCCCTAATAGCTCTCTCTCCATTAGTGGTCTCCAATTATAATAAAACTAAGATTTGGTTCTAAACAAACTCTAATAAGTTGATCTAAAAATTTTGGCATAATTCCTGGTAAATAAATAAAATGCAGAATGGAAAACAAATTAAAGTGAGTCATTGCTGCTTCGTTGCCCCCTGTTTTCATTTTCGTGTTCTTAAGCATGTAGACCCCTGTATTGTTGGCCGAACATGCTGAATAAACGCTTGTTTACTCCTCTAGCATAATGCTTCCCTCCTAGTTCTAGTCCTACCGTCTTTGTCCTTTCACTGTTCGAGATATGGAAATAGCTGCAAAGTACTCACTCGTTGCAAATTATAACACATTTAATATTTTTTAGATACATTGATATTGGCATGTACCTAGACATAGTATATATCTATATATATGTGAGCTCAGTGCTTGGAAAAATACCCAGGTAAAATTTTCTTATTTGTAAGTAATTAATTCAGAAATATATTGCAATGGGTATTTTAGTAATTGAAGTTATATCTACGTCATGAGCTGATTCAATGAGCATTAACAAAGCCCAGCCCAACAGGCTTACACCTGCATCCCGTGCTCCAGTCCCGACGCAGTTGTGAAGGAGACCAATGCTGAGAAACACCGCCATCGGTCGGGCCCCAACCCACCTACGCCCGCCGCCGGCGGCCTGCCCCCATGGCCCGCCTACACCCGCCGCTGCCACATAGTAGAATTTTGTGATCATTGATCCAACGAACACGTTCAGCTTGCTTCGTCTCAGGCTTAACCAAGCAAAATAAGCTCTGCTAATTTTTTTTGATGATAAGCTCTGCTAATTAAAACGACGAAGTCTATGTGTATTTCGAAATTTCGATTCGATTGCATCAATCCGAGCCAAGCCGATCCAAATTCCAAGCTTGTTTCCACGCGTGCCTTGCCCCGGCCGACCCTCAGGCCTCAGTTCTCCTACAGCAGCCAGCTGCCGGCGGCGCCAAGCACCGAGGCGGCGACGCCCACCTTCCAGACACCATCGCGGCACTGGAGGCCGCAGACTTGTGTCGCCCGTGGTACCGCCCGCCTCCAAAAGCCCCAGCCTGATCTTCAGCCACCGCCCGCACGTCCACCTTCGCCGCCGCAATGACCGCCGCCGCCTCCTCCCCCACCACCATGACCACCGCCTCCGCCTCCTCTTATCGACGACGACGACATGCTCGGCCAGCTTGCGTCGCTGCTGATGTGGGGCCTGGGCCACAAGAGCCACGGGCGCTCGGGCCGCGTCGGCGGAACCGAAGACGACCGCCGCGAGCGCGAGGACAATGAGACAAGGACCCCCGGTCGGGCCTCCTGCTGCCAGCAGACATGGCGATGGGGTTCAGCTGCGCAGCGAAGACAGAGCAGGTGAGGGAAGAGGTGAGCCATGGCGAGGCACATCAAATCGCGGCTCCGGCGCAAGAGAGAGCAGGTGAGGGTGGGGAGGCACAACCATGGCGATGGGGTTCAGGTGCCTAGGCGGTCAATGGATGAGGCGACGATGGCAATAGCTATCGAACGGATACTCCCATTCAGATGGTTGTCTGGGTACGAATCACAGCCCAACAGTTAACCTGAAATGACTGATTTACCCTTATTTGAAAATAAAATAGAAAACAGAAAATAGATCATGGTCCACATATTTTAGTACTAGCCCCGCCTATATTAGGTACTACCTCTCACATATTTGGTACCTCCAGGTACCTTCACTTGGGTACCTCTTATTTTTACACCGTCCGATCATGTCCAATGGATGGTCCGTGTTTTTTCCAATCATTGTAATATTTCTCTATATATGTATAGCAAAAAGTTTCATTTCTTGAAAACACAAAACATCTTATAATTTGGAATGGACTGAGTACCAATTAATGTTGGATAAAAACAAGATGAGAACCCAGAGGTTTGGTAATAGGACGGGACTACTGCCCGTAATTTATTTTATTCAATTCATCAAAGTTTTAGCAGAGGTTTGGTGCAACGCTCAAACACCAGGGATTGTCACCAAACTCGCACGGTGAAAACAAAAAGCGCGCGGCTACAAATTTGTAGGCCAACCACAGGCGTCTTGGTTCCGAACTAATCTCACCCAAAACTTTTAAACCCAGCCACTAGTTCCAACGTAACTTCTCGGTTGTGTTATAGGAGCAGTATCTGCGTGTACACCACCGTATAATAACTGTATAAATGCTTCCTTCAAAAAAAAAAAAAGGAAAGGAAAAAAACTGTACAAATGCTAACAATACTAGTAAGTGCTTTACTGCCAGTTTTGTTTGTTGATGGTCAACTAGCCAGCGATGGCACTTGTAGACAGAGTAACTCCAAAATTCCGGTGTGTCCAGGGCTCCAGGCAGGGCATCGTCCTTCCGAAATGGCGAGCAACACAGACAAAAGCAAAGCAAGAACCAGTGTCGACCATACTACTACGTAGTAGTACTACTCGTACATGTAGTCGTCGGACTAACGACGGCGGCGGCCGCGTTACGCTAGCTAGCTGCGCGGAAGTAGGAGGTCACGAAACGACGACAAATACTAGGGGGGCGCCCGATCGAGGTCCCAATCCCAACAACCCAGTTTTATTTTGCGACAGCGATGAAAGGGTATCCGGGCAGCGGCAGCAGCTAGCTGCGACATCAACAACAACCCCCCCGTGGTGACTTGTCTCTCCCTTTCCATTCTGGGTTGGACTGGGTTGGTGAGACCACCGATGGATCGATTCTGATCCCCGTGTCCGGCGTCCGCTACGCTGAGATCATGAATGGAGCCCGCCGAGCTAGCTTCGGGGTTACGTGATCTCGACCGCGCGCGTACGCGGGGGCGAGACGGCAAACGTCGTTCGCGCCAGCGACGGTGCACCCAACCGGAACGTGCTCCGGTCTGGGGGTGGGGGTACAGTGCGTGATCAGTGATGACTGCACGTCTGCACGTATACATATGCGTGTGCCCTGCCCCGGCCGCGAGTCCGCATAAAAAAACCAGCGCCTCCGTGATACCACCGTAGAAACCTGGTGTGTGTGTGTGTCCAAACCAAAACCGGTTCCTCCTATCCTTTGTATGCTTGTTTGATCCATGTGACACCGGCCGAAGGAGGAGGGTTGGTGAGACCATGAGAGAGCGCATGCACCAGGATTTTTTTTTTTTTTAATCCATGCACCAGGAAATGTGACCGCTCGCTTTCATTCATCCTCTGTCTCTCTCTCTCTCTCGCTCTTTTACGGCCGGAAGAGCTTTTCATAGCTAAAAAAACATGGTACTACATCGGGGCATAAAATTATGAACCAACAAGCTCAAAAAAAAGGAATTTACATTGAAGAAACTCATCCAAAGATCGAGAACTTTGTTGCCCCACTTGGAGCCATACCCAAACAAACAATGGCCCAAGCAAAAACAGTAAACCGACCCTAACCACCCAGTACTTGAGATGCACTGCAAAATCAATCCAATGCCGCGCCACCACCCCCCAAAAAGTCCCTCCAAAGTGAATCTAAGTCCCACCAAAACAAGGATGATCTATAGCACCCAACATAGAGGCACATGAAACTTCCTACAAACAAGAGAGAGTTTCTTTTTCTTTTGCATGTTTTTAATAAATCTGTGTGGCTAAAGATGCTGATGTAAAAGTCATCCATGTGAGGGCATACATTGGCTTGTTTGGCCGTATTTTGATTTACCTTGATCCATGTGGGTTTGAAGAAATTCTCTCAATCCAAATGGATTGGGATGGATCAGAGTGTGGCCAAACAATCACCTAAACAAGATGAGGAGATCCAACAGTCTCTAAAGGGAGAGGAGGAGATTAGAGTGCTAGCATGGGCTATTTCCACTAGTAGGGGGCATTTCCACTTGCACTGCTAATGTACATATGCATTCCCAATCACACGTGCATGCTGCTCCACTTTCGGTGTGCCTCCATGTCATGCTATGAAATGAATGTAAAAGTTAGTGTAAGGAGAGGTTATGACACCACAATTGTGAAAACATCTTACTAAAAAACACTACAACATGTAAATTAACCGTGATTTTAGTGTAGACCAATGGTCAGTGCTGGAAGTCTCGTTATGGCAAGGTGGGGCCGCTGCCATACCTTGAGCTTGTTTGATACCCACTGTAACATATGTTGTTTCATTTGCTAAAGATGCTATACACTATAGTTTATCGTTCTGTTAGACCGTGCATGCCATACCTTGGTTCTTCACCGTCCTCCGCCACTGCCAACGGTAACTGACTATGGTGCTTGTGTGCAACATATAGTTGCTCTAGAATGTAGTAAATCTTCTAAGTATTATAAGGATACATTTTCTTTGCAAAAAAAAACTAGTAAATCTTCTAAGTACTTTAAGGATATATTTTCTTTTGCAAAAAAACTAACCATGGTATAAACAGATATTCATGTGTTACCATGCTATAAAAATAGGAGCACTTGAAATTTGATTTCTGGCCATATGTACTCACCATCACAAATCACAAATCTTGACGTATGATGACGTAACAAATCTATGACATTAAAGTTCCTTTAGTAAGCCTTGAAACATTCTGTTGACATTTAGTTTTTCTTTAAAAAGAAACAGCATGGGTTCGGCAAGGATCAGATGGCGCCCATGGATTAATTCATCAATCTGGTCAATGGGTTCTACTCTACGGCTCCCGGAGACAACAGCTACGAGTCACGCTGTAGTTGGACTGCCTCCATCCCAACCTACCCACGAGGCCCAACCAACAACCCTAGACACACGCTGGATCAGAGCACCTCGGCTCAGCTCAACAATGTCAATACACTGTCACCTGCACCCACAGATACTCTGGTCTGTCAAAAAAAAAAAGGGTGGGGTAGCAGTGGTCGGAAATAAAACGAGAGGGAGAGAGGAGGAAAAAAAAAAGAGTCTCACTCCACTGTCCACTCTGGGATGAGTGAGATCCACCACACCACTCAGCTCACCAACCCGGTGGCCAACTAACCCACCAACACCCGGCCTCAGTGCCTCACCTAAACCCCCTGGCCCCGCTGCTGCTATCGCTAATGAAACGCCACCCTATATAACTGCCTCGCCGCAGCTCCATTTCCCTCCAAGAAGAGCTCCACCACAGCCTCCCGAGCTCTTCTTCCATCCGCTACCGCATTAGCAATTTAGCATTACACAGCAATCTCCTCCCCTCCCGGTCCGGTCGAAATGGCGAGCAACACGGCCATCCTCGAGAGCGACCCGCTCAACTGGGGCAAGGCGGCCGCGGAGCTGACGGGGAGCCACCTCGACGAGGTGAAGCGCATGGTGGCGCAGTTCCGCGACCCCATCGTCAAGATCGAGGGCTCCAGCCTCCGCGTCGGCCAGGTGGCGGCCGTGGCCGCGGCCAAGACGCGTCCGGCGTGGCCGTCGAGCTGGACGAGGAGGCGCGCCCCCCCGCGTCAAGGCCAGCAGCGAGTGGATCCTCGACTGCATCGCCCACGGCGGCGACATCTACGGCGTCACCACCGGCTTCGGCGGCACCTCGCACCGCCGCACCAAGGACGGGCCCGCGCTCCAGGTCGAGCTGCTCAGGTACGTACTACCAATCTCACCAAACCACGTGTCTCTTTGCCAGCTTACTACTTGTTGTTCCAGTAAAGTATAGTATTTGTCAGCTGGCAAGTGCAGCGACCGACCTACCGGTCGTTGCAACTTGCAACTGCTGCCGAGGCGTTTAGCGAGAGTGATGTCTGTCAGTTCATTCTGACAGGCGGCCCATAGATTCTTTGAACATTAATTTGCAGCAGAGATTAGTAGACTACACCGTGCTGACATTACAACTGACATAAGCTCGGTCGATCTGTGTTTCTTCCCTGCATTCAATCCAATCAGGCATCTGAATGCCGGAATCTTCGGCAATGGCTCCGACGGCCACACGCTCCCATCCGAGGTTTCACGCGCTGCCATGCTCGTCCGCATCAACACCCTCCTCCAAGGCTACTCCGGCATCCGCTTCGAGATCCTCGAGGCCATCACCAAGCTCATCAACACGGGCGTCAGCCCGTGCCTGCCGCTGCGGGGCACCATCACGGCGTCGGGCGACCTCGTCCCGCTGTCCTACATCGCCGGCCTCATCACGGGCCGCCCCAACGCGCAGGCCGTCACCGTCGACGGGAGGAAGGTGGACGCTGCCGAGGCGTTCAAGGTGGCCGGAATCGAGGGCGGCTTCTTCAAGCTCAACCCCAAGGAGGGCCTCGCCATCGTCAACGGCACGTCCGTCGGGTCCGCGCTCGCCGCCATGGTGTGCTTCGATGCCAACGTGCTCGCCGTCCTGTCCGAGGTCCTCTCCGCAGTCTTCTGCGAGGTGATGAACGGCAAGCCCGAGTACACCGACCACCTCACCCACAAGCTCAAGCACCACCCGGGCTCCATCGAGGCCGCCGCCATCATGGAGCACATCCTCGACGGCAGCTCCTTCATGAAGCACGCCAAGGAGGTGAACGCCATGGACCCGCTGCTGAAGCCGAAGCAGGACAGGTACGCGCTCCGCACGTCGCCGCAGTGGCTGGGCCCACAGATCGAGGTCATCCGCGCCGCCACCAAGTCCATCGAGCGCGAGGTCAACTCGGTCAACGACAACCCGGTCATCGACGTCCACCGCGGCAAGGCGCTGCACGGCGGCAACTTCCAGGGCACCCCGATCGGCGTCTCCATGGACAACGCCCGCCTCGCCATCGCCAACATCGGCAAGCTCATGTTCGCCCAGTTCTCCGAGCTGGTGAACGAGTTCTACAACAACGGGCTCACCTCCAACCTGGCCGGCAGCCGCAACCCGAGCCTGGACTACGGGTTCAAGGGCACGGAGATCGCCATGGCGTCCTACTGCTCCGAGCTCCAGTACCTGGCCAACCCCATCACCAACCACGTCCAGAGCGCGGAGCAGCACAACCAGGACGTCAACTCCCTGGGCCTCGTCTCCGCCCGGAAGACCGCCGAGGCCGTGGACATCCTCAAGCTCATGTCGTCCACGTACATGGTCGCGCTCTGCCAGGCCGTCGACCTGCGCCACCTCGAGGAGAACCTCAAGAGCGCCGTCAAGAACTGCGTGATGGCGGTGGCCCGGAAGGTGCTCACCACCAGCCTCGACGGCGACCTCCACAGCGCGCGCTTCAGCGAGAAGGCCCTGCTCACCGCCATCGACCGCGAGGCCGTGTACGGGTACTACGACGACCCCTGCGGCGCCAACTCGCCGCTGATGAAGAAGATCCGCGCCGTGCTGGTGGACCACGCGCTCGCCAACGGCGAGGCCGAGAAGGACGCCGGCGCGTCCGTCTTCTCCAAGATCAACAAGTTCGAGGAGGAGCTGCGCGAGGCGCTGCCCAGGGAGATGGAGGCCGCCCGCGTGGCGTTCGAGACCGGCACCGCGCCGATGGCCAACAGGATCACGGAGAGCCGGTCGTACCCGCTGTACCGCTTCATCCGCCAGGACCTCGGCGCCGTGTACCTCACCGGCGAGAAGCTCAAGTCCCCCGGCGAGGAGTGCAACAAGGTGTTCCTGGCGCTCAGCGAGGGCAAGCTCATCGACCCCATGCTCGACTGCCTCAAGGAGTGGGACGGCAAGCCCCTGCCCATCTGCTAAGCAGGACGCCGCCAGCGCCAAGAGGCAAAGACTGCAAGAGGAGGAGATCACACCGTACGCGAGAAAGAAATAAAGAAGGGAGTATTTCAGTATATTCTCAAGGCTTCATATCGTTTGTGACCTGAAGATTATTATTATATGTTGTTTCTCTGTGTTCATCCTTTTTTGAGCTTTGTAGCAGTGATCAGTGTAAACGTTCGTTCTGTCTGTTGTTCTTACCTTGCTGCCGTGTCATCATTGGCCATGGCCTGGCACTCAGCTTAATTTGTGATCTGTAATATATTTTGGAAGTAAAATGTACTAGTACTTTATAATATTGAGTACATGGGCTCCTCTCTCTATCGCAATGTTGTCTCTTCTGATAACTTTAGGATGACTCTATGAAAAACTGTTTAATTTAGCATCAGGACATCGGGTCATCATCATAATTCATAGTGATGTAGGAAACAAGTGTGGCAAGAGGTCCAGAACTAATAATGAGTGACTGAAGTCCTCTCTTGCGTGATCTTGCATCAGGACATCGGGTCATCATCATAATTCATAGTGATGCATCAGATTTTCATTTGTCCATCAGGATATGGTCTCCAATGATTACGGATTGTCTGTACGGATATAAGATTCTACTCGCGAGTTACATGCATGTGTTCCATCAATTCTAGTGGATGCGGATACAGGATACTAACAGCTATCATACCTGACCTCAAGTGTACAGGTATATATATATTGTACCGAATGCTACCTACAGATGCAGATAAAAATTTACCTGTTAGCTAGTTCACCACGGACTCCATCCACACACCTTACCAACCATTGACAATAAATTGGCGATGCCTGCACCTACCAATCACGGGAGTTCGCAACATTTGCATCGTACTGTACAAGTAAATAAGAGATACAGGGGATAGCTATAATTTCTTTTCAAATGAGCAAACAAGTGCGTAGCTATAATTTCTTTTCAAATGAGCAAACAAGTGCGTTCTTCATGTTCAGTCATGGGACAGGGAACGTTATCTGAAGAGATTCAGTCAACGGAAGTATATATTTTGGCACGAGCTGTCCATGAATTTCTAATCTAATCGTCATTACAGATTTGTAATAATGTTCCAGACCGTTGGTAATCATCATTGAGGCTATTTTACTTTGGTTTAAACTAAGTCTAGCAGATCATCAAAGTAAATTTTGACTGGCCATGGCAAAATCCTTCATTGACCGGAATGGGCACAAGAAATGTATTTTACCATATCCGACATGTCTCCCCTGCCGCTATATATGGAATGGTCTGTATTTATATTCTGTTAAAAGTCTATTAAAGTAAGAAATGAAGTCTCAACCTTTTCCGAACAAAAGACAATTGCAAACTAGTACTGTAGTCCATAGACTAATTAAACCACATTAAGTCAGTGGAGCCGAAAGAACTGACCGCACGAGGAATTAGTCCTTCAAAAGTGAATGATCTTGCATGTCACATTATGCAGTTCCCTTTTGTGTGTCTCTCTCCTCTGTCCCTCCGTTCAGTTTCTCTTTCTTTGGCAGTAGGACCTTTTGTTCAGCGTATTACAACTTACATGTATTATCCTACTATTATTAATTGGATATCTAAATATATCCACGTTAACTTTGAAAGACATGCTAAAAGTTTAAATCCTAAAAAATCTCATAAAAAACAGAAAGGTCTCTAGCAATCATCTTGATTTCACTAATGACAAACTTATAACCATGGAATCTAATACTATGTTAAAAAAGCTACCTGCCTCTACTATATATTATAGAAAAAAGCCCCCTAGTTTTACATCTAAATTGCTCACCCCTAATTTAAATATGCATCTAAATCTTTGATGTGATTGTGAGTACTTTATTAGATCGAAGTTTTTTTTTCTTTGAGCTGAAAGGCATATATAAATTAGAACTGAATTAAAAAGAGTGATCATCAATGCATGATAGCTATACCGGTACCACCTTAGTACTGTGGTTCGATGATTTGGTCGTTATCTAAAAGCTGCGCACACCAACCATGCATGATAGCTACCGCAGTACTGTAGTTCAATCACCAGTTCAAGAAATCAGAAACGAGCACCATCTGACTTTTAGTAGTGCATAAGGAATGCCCTATCCAATGGAAAAACAAAAAGGTATGGGTGGGTTGGGTAAGACTGCTCTCTGTGGCAATTCTTTCAGCAATACCATGGTCAAAAGAAAGGATAAAGCTCCAGGGTCACCATTTCCGAACACACACAGTACAGTTTCCTAGCGACAAAGAAAGGATAAAGCTCCGGGCCGGGCCAGAAACAATGGGCTAATCGATCGGAAAATCAACGAGTAACATAAGTTAGTTAGATTTAGCAGCAGTGTGATTCCTTCTCACATGTTTGATCGAATTAATCAGGGTGGCAGCTTCGCAGAAGAAGATGGTTTTGACCGAGCAGGTTTAGCTGACTAGAACAGTTGTACTAGTAGACTACTATACTGTCAAAATACAGCTCTGGTGCAAGTAGTTTGACACAAGTTTTTATGCATTAAATTAAACTTACCAGTCGTCGTCCATGTACTAGTGGTTGGTCATCATTGAGCGATATGAATATGTGATTCATTTATGTAGCAATAGTACTCTCTTTATCGCCCAAAGAATCCCTCCCCTCTCAGGGTATGTAGCACTATTCACATATGTACTATTCACATAGCCCCACATGGGCCCACATATTCTATTTATTTTTTATTTTTTGATTCTTTTTACTGTTTAGTTTTTATTCTCCTCCTTTTTTAAGCCGCCACAGTGTAGCGTGCCCCTTTGTACTATATATATAAATTATAATAATTTTTATTTACGTACTTACGTTCAATAATTATATTATATTCGTTGTTCCCTTTCCACCGGGGATGAAAACAATATGGATATTTTTCGACCATTTTGAACACCGAATTTGTTTAGGCATTGTTTGGCTGCACATCAATACACCTCAATCCATATGGTTTGTGGGGGATTAGAGTGGAATTTGAACTAAAATACACTTCAATCCTGTAAAAACCGTATGGACTGAAGTGTATTTGGGAGCAGCCAAACAAGGCCTTAAGGGGTTCTTATCCGTCCGTATTCAAGTCCGGACATTCAACATCTGGTACCGTATCTATATCCGAATACTCAAATCGCATATTTATGATGTCGATATCCAATCATATCTTATCCGGTATGGTTGACACTATCTATATTCAAATCCGAATCCGGACGAAATATGAAAACAAATATGATATCAGTGATATCCGTTGGTATCCGATCCGTTATTTTTATTTATATTTATTGTTTTCCTCCTACTTTACCATACATTCTTTTTGTTTAACATAATATAAGTAATTTGTATGCACCATATTTTGTAATGTGTGGCTCAATAATTTCATAGGATTTGCCGAGAATATATATTGTTTTTAAATGCAAAAAGACTGTTCAAGATAAAAAAATACTACCTTATACCATTCGATCGTGGATTTCCACGATCTCTTAATTTTGTATCAGTTATCCATGATCTCTTAATTTTGTATCAGTTGTTCTTAGAGATAACCTTAAGTAGTTATTATTATCTTTTACATACAAATACGTATACTATATCATGTTCAAGAAAAAAACACAATCATATATATAGCTTTAGGCCCATTACCGCTACAAACGAACGAAGCTTAAAACAATATCAATTTACCACAACACACAAGTGCGGCCACCAACTGCACGCGCGGCATCGCGCGCGTACTCTCCTAGTATCTATAATCCTCCCATCATGAACGGACAGCCACGTCCTAGCTACTAACGGGTAGACGAAATGAGCAGAGAATGGTAATGATTCATTTCAAGCGTACCAACTTATGTGCGCCCCAGTGCCAATCAAGTTGGTAGGTAGGACATGCATGTACGTACGGCAAAAGTTTTGCTTGGTATCCGTAGACGAACTGACCAGAGAACGATTTTATTTCAATGGTACAGTACGTGCCAACCAAGTTGCCATTTCGTTTGAGACAAGTGCTTGTTATCCGTAGCAGTATATATATATATAAGTACCTCCGTGAACCCATCGGTCAGCAACGACTCACATGACCACCACCGACGACGCTGGACAAAAAATTGTCTAGCTAGATCGATCAGTTGAAGGCATCTCCCAACAAAATACAATAGGCAACTAACGCAAGAATCTCCAGTTTCGTCAGACAAAACAATGGGTGAGGTCTGAGGGTTCTATCTCTGCCGCGAGCGGCCGGCCTCGAAGTGAACACAAGTAGGAGTAATCAACAAAGAGCTATAGTTAGCGGCTAGCGCTGCTGTTGGATGGAGATGGCCAGATCAGATGGAGCCGCGCGCATACGCAGATGCAGCTCTGAAACTGAAACCGGTAGGAGTACCTTTCATGGTCTGTAACGTGCATGTGTGGTCCGTTAATTAGTTACTCGATGCTGCCGTGGGCACTTGATTGGGGCATGCATGCGCGCGCGATCGACATGCTTGCGGCGCACATCGCCGTGGTGTGGTGTGCCGCAAGGCCTGGCCGGATCGAATCCCAGAAAAGGTCAGGCATGCATGCAGTGTGCCCCTGATGAGGCCAGTAGTGTACCGTGCAGCTATTTTCAGCAAATCAGTCGTGTAACTGCAGCTGGAAAACTAGAGAATCGCATGGATCGATCAAGGAGATACTATAGACTAGATAGATACGTAGTAAAAACCAAACGAGCTGAGAGATCTGAAATTAGAGCCGCCGGCCGTTGCATCTTCAGAATCCTTTTTAAGCAAAGCTACGAGAGAAGGCACATCGCTGTCGTCTACCAAACAAAGCCACCTGGAGAAGAAGAGGCCCCGGGCTAGCAGCTAATCAGCTACTACTGATGGAGGACCTGTCGGGGACTAGCTGGTGCGTGTCGTCCTGGAGAGAGAGAGTGTCACGAACAGGAACCGGATAACTAGGGAAGTTGATAGAATTTGGGGATAAATTGGAAGAACAGGAAGAACAAGCCGAGCGAGAGAGGGGAGGCGAGGAACCAGTTTAGAGTTCTGTTATTTCGTAACCGCTTCTGTTACAGACCCAGGCTTATATACCGCCGGGTACCACACATGGGCGAGGCCCAGTTACAGCATAATGGGCCGAGCCCAGCTATTTCTATTCCAAGACTTCCCGCCTTGTGATCAGCCACTTGCAGGAGTCTGCTTGATCATGACATTGCCTCCCTGTTTAGCGACAGCTTGCCCCCAAGCTGTCTGATATCGGCGCTTCATGTCAAGTTCATCTTCCCACGAAGCCATAGAAGCAGGTTTCCCGGACCATTGCACCAAAACTTGCTTGTGTGCATGACTCCCTTGCTGGATGAATCGCACTTGCAGGATCTTCTCTGGAATTATCTGATCTTGAACATCAGTAGAGACTGAATGTAAAGATTGAAGTACCTCAGTGTTTGGTGGCACATGCTTCTTCAGTTGTGATACGTGGACAACCAGATGAATTGCTGCGGATGGAGGAAGTTCCAACTTATAAGCAACAGCCCCCACCCTTGCCAGTATCTTGAAGGGGCCATAATACCGGAATGAGAGCTTGTGATTACTCCGAGAGGCCACTGATGACTGAATGTGAGGTTGTAGTTTTAGATATACCAAGTCCCCCACACTGAACACTCTTTCAGATCTACTTTTGTCAGCTTGATCCTTCATACGTTGTTGGGCCCTCAACAGTTGTTGCTGAATCAGCTTAGTAAGTAAGTTCCTATCCTTTAGCCATTCTGCCAAGTCTGGAACTGTCACAGCTTGTGGATCAGTGATGCCAAACTGCCTGGGAGAGTGACCATAAAGTACTTCAAATGGTGTAGTGCCCAGAGCTGACTGATATGATGAGTTGTACCAGAACTCAGCAAGAGGAAGCCATTTGTGCCAGTCCTTTGGGCAAGAATGTACTGCACACCTGAGGAAAGTTTCCAAACATTGATTGACCCTCTCTGTCTGGCCATCGGTTTGAGGATGATATGAGGAGCTCATCATTAACTGGGTATCAGATAGAGAGAACAGTTGCTGCCAGAACTGGCTGGTGAACACTCTGTCCCTGTCAGAAATCATAGCACTAGGCATACCATGCAGCTTGTAGACATTATTGAAATAAGTTTGTGCTACTTGTACAGCTGTATAAGGGTGTGCTAATGGCAAGAAATGAGCATACTTAGAAAACTTATCCACCACAACCAAAATGACATCCCATTTATTAGACTTTGGCAGCCCTTCAATGAAGTCAAGGCTGACTGTATGCCAAGCATGATCAGGTACTGGGAGAGGTTGTAGCAAACCTGGAAGTTTAGAGTGCTCAGATTTAGCTTGTTGGCAGACTGGGCAACTTTGCACAAAGTCTTGAATACTTTGTTTCAACTTAGGCCATGAAAACAATGACTTGATTCTGTGGTAAGTGGCCTGAATCCCAGAATGGCCACCTACACCACTGGCATGTAAGGCTTGTAAGATGTGCTGCTGAGCCAAAGCATTGTTCCCAACCCAAATCCTGCCTTTATGCCTGATAATTCCATCCTGCAGTGTGAACCCTCTTTCATTGACAGATTGCAGACTCAGCTCAGCCAACAATTCCTTACTCATTGCATCATCCTCATAACCTTGCTGCAACCTTTCCAACCAGGTTGGGGTGCTAATTGAGATAGCCAACAAAGACTGCTCTTCTGTGACTCTTGATAGAGCATCTGCAGCTGCATTGGTAATCCCTTTCTTATATTGGATCTTATAATTCAAATCCATTAACTTGAGCAAAGCTTTCTGTTGTACTCTAGACACCACCTTGTGATCATCAAGATGTAACAGACTTCTATGGTCAGTTCTTATGATGAACTCCTGTCCCAACAAATAGGATCTCCATTTTTCTACTGCCATAACTATGGCCATGCATTCTTTCTCATAGGTAGAGTATGCTTGAGTTCTTGAACTGAAGGATTTGCTCAAGAATGATATTGGGTGACCCTCCTGCATTAGAACTGCCCCTATTCCCTTGTCACTTGCATCCGTTTCTATGACAAAAGGTTTGGAGAAATCTGGGATAGCCAGGACTGGTGCTTCAGTTAATGCCTTTTTGAGCAACAAGAAGGCATCTTGTGCTAGAGGAGTCCACTGAAATTGCACCCCTTTCTTCAGAAGCTGAGTCAAAGGTCTGCTGATGAGTCCATAATGCTTGATGAACCGTCTATAGTAGCCAGTCAATCCCAAGAACCCTCTGAGTTGCTTAGCTGATGTTGGTTGAGGCCACTGGGATACTGCTGTTACCTTGGTAGGTTCAGTTGCTACCCCAGATTGAGACACAATATGCCCAAGGTATTCAAGTGAAGTCTTGGCAAACTCACACTTAGACCTTTTTAACAGAAACTCATTGTCTTGTAGAATCTGCAACACTTGCTGCAAGTGTTTGAGGTGATCTTCTTTTGTTTTACTGAACACCAAGATGTCATCCATGAATACAAGCACACACTTCCTGAGCAAGGCAGCAAAAATGGTGTTCATGGCACTTTGAAAGGTTGCAGGTGCATTAGTGAGACCAAAGGGCATGACAGTGAACTCATAAAGGCCACTGTGAGTCTTAAATGCTGTCTTCACTTCATCACCATGTACAATTCTTATCTGGTGATAACCTGACCTGCAGTCCAACTTTGAGAAATAAGCAGCCCCAGCTAATTCATCCAAAAGCTCATCCACAATGGGAAGGGGATGTTTATTCTTGACAGTGATGTTATTGAGGTGCCTGTAGTCCACACAGAACCTCCAAGACCCATCCTTCTTCTTCACAAGCAACACATGTGAGGCAAATGAACTCACACTGTGCCTGATAACTCCTGTCTTCAGCATTTCCTGAATTTGTCTTTCTATTTCATCTTTTTGTCTAGGTGCATATCTATAGGGTCTGATGTTCACTGGTTGAGCTCCTGAGATGAGGGGTATGTGATGATCATAGGATCTCTGAGGAGGTAAGCCAGTTGGTTCCTTGAACAGATGCTCAAATTGTTGCAATAGAGACTGCAACTCTGGTAGTTCATGGAGGGCTTGGCTATCTGGTGCTTCCTTTTCCTGCCCAATGACATGTATCAACTGCTCCTGCTGATGTTCAGTAGCTGATACAGTATGCTTGACTTCCATCATATGGGTCACAGCACCTTTCTTGAGTAACCCTTTGAGCTTGTGCAGGGGTAACTGAACACAGGATGTCAACTCATCCCTCACACCTTGTAAGCAAACCCTTCTCTTGTTATGAGTGAACTTTATTGATTTCTTTCTCCAATGAAACCACATGGGACTATGGTGTTCCAACCAATCTGCCCCCAAGACCATATCATAGCCCTTAAAGGGTAAGACTCTTGCATCAAACTGAAACTCATGCCCCTGAATAAGCCACTGAAACTGCTTAATTTGTCTATCAGATAGCATGGTTGATCCCTCAGCTGCCACAAACTTGATAGGGTCACAAGCAACTGATGGAAGCTTAAGTCTCTCCACCAATTCAGAGTTTACAAAAGTGCCTGCACTGCCTGAATCTATCAGAATAAGCACTTCTTGTTTACCCACACTGCCAATGAACCTCAGAGTTCTTCCTTTCCTGGACTCTTGAGTAGCTTGTTGGACCGACATCACTGTCTGCCCTGCTGCAATTTCAGTATCTTCGCCAGCTGATGAATAGTCAGGTTCAGACTCAATCTGGACTGCTTCTAGCAATTCCTGCATTACATGGATGGAGATGTTATTAGGGCATTTGTGACCTCTTACAGTCCACTTTTCTCCACATGTGAAACACAGCCCATTCTCTTTTCGGTGTGCTCTTAATGCTGCTAGTTTGTCAACTGAGTCACTGGACTTGGTTTCATCCTTTCTGACTATCTGCTTATTGCTGTTCCCAGTCCACAGCTGCTTGGACTGACTCTTGCCCTGATCTACTTTCTTAGTTGATTTGGGCTTCTGCATCTCCAATTCCATTTCCTGAAGCATGGCCAACTCACTAGCAATCTGCACAGTTTTAGGACGATGCAAGGCAATAGCTGTCCTAATCTCCTCTTTCAAGCCACTGACAAATCTTGTCACAAAGAAGGTATCATCATAGGAGGGGTTATACAACAGGATTCCATGAGCCAACTCCTCAAACCTTGTTTGGTACTCCTGTACTGACCCAATCTGCTTGAGAGCATAGAATAGCCTCAACTGAGTAGGGTATTGATCTCTGTCATACCTGGCAAACACCGCCCTCACCAAATCCTCCCAGTCCTGAAACCTGGTCTTGCGTTCCTCGGTCTGAAGCCAAACTGCTGCAGCCCCAATGAAGTTCAGAGCCGCAAACCTGGTCTTCAGAAAAGGAGCAATCGAGTATATCTCAAAGTACTTCTCACATTGATCTTTCCATAATCGTGGATTTGCACCCTCAAATTTCGGAAACCCCATCTTAGGCAAGGGAGAATGACGCATACCAACATCTCTATCGACACTGGATCCCTCAATCCCACGCACAGACGGCTCAGGTGTCAAACCTGACGCGGGTCGAGGAGGCGGCCCGAGAACTCCATCTCCTTCCTCTGGTCTCGGCAAAGAACTCCCTCGAACAGCACCCGCCGCGGTGGCTGACGTAGCAGGCCTGGTGTTGAGGTCGAACTGCGCCCCAGGGATGTTGGGATGCAGCGGAGGAACTGGAGCGTGCTCGAGTCGAAGAAGGCGCGCGGCGGTCACATCCGTCTGCGTCAGGATAGCCCCCATGGACTCATCCACCACTCCTCTCCAGGAATTGAGACTGCTCAAGTCATCTAGCGCTTGCTTCATCATGGATTGAAAGGCCTGAAACTGCTGCGCCAGATCTTCGATGTTCGTCGCCATTTGTTGCTCGAACTTGCTCGGCTTCCTGGCAGGCGCCAGCACGATCCGGCTGATTGCTCTGCTTGAACCGAACCGAATTTCCCTGCCGACCCAATCAACCTCGGCACGGACCTACAGAATCGAACCGAACCCCACCCTAAGGTGAAGAACAGCAATTCCAGCCGTTGGGGATTACGATTGCGATCAAGGCGAGGAAATTTTTTTTCCGGAAGCGGTGCCAAGGATTAGAGCTCTGGATACCAATTGTCACGAACAGGAACCGGATAACTAGGGAAGTTGATAGAATTTGGGGATAAATTGGAAGAACAGGAAGAACAAGCCGAGCGAGAGAGGGGAGGCGAGGAACCAGTTTAGAGTTCTGTTATTTCGTAACCACTTCTGTTACAGACCCAGGCTTATATACCGCCGGGTACCACACATGGGCGAGGCCCAGTTACAGCATAATGGGCCGAGCCCAGCTATTTCTATTCCTAGACTTCCCGCCTTGTGATCAGCCACTTGCAGGAGTCTGCTTGATCATGACAGAGAGGTAGGTGAGGAAAGCGCCCGTTTGACTTGGAGCTTGTCAGATGTGGATCGTGTATGGATCATTGTTCATATGGGTATATGCATCGATGCACCTGCGAAAGTTGGTTACAACCACCGCTCCACTAGTTAGTCAGATCGGCGGCTGGTGGTATTGTTGAGCTCAACTGCTGCTAAAAGAGTAAAAAGCGAAATTGCATCGCTCAACCAAACACACATACCACTTACCACACGTACAAGGCGTATATCAGATAGTGAGGGTTAGAATTCGTGACAGTGGCCAAGTTCTGCGGCTAGCAGATACCACCCATGCATACATACTCTTTTGGACAGTAAATATTAATTATTCCGACGATCTCTGAGTAAATTAATTCATAATTATCTTAAATCATTTTTATATATTTAACTAAATTTATAAAGTACAATATTTATGGCTCCAAACAAATATGTTAAGAAAAGACAAAAGATATATACGTCATGGTATATCTAACAACATAAATTTGGTGCTATAAATATTAGCATTTTTTAAAAAAAATCAGTAAAACCTAAATGTTTAAATTAAGGTAGTTTTAAAAATTGATTTATTTAGAGACAAAGGAAATATTCTTTTCTAGAGGTTATTCATTTCTTTGAGACAACAACACATTCGACTGGCATTAAGAAAGCCGTATCCCTTTTCTCCACTACCAAGTCACAGATGGTGAGTTTGGTAGGCTACTGTTGTGCCAAGATGGCGATAATCTCAGCAAGAAGAAGTAGATATGATCAAACATCAAGTCAACCCAGGTTCAGATCGGCTAAACAAAATGGTCGACTCAAAATCTTCAGCTCAAGCCTTGTCTGACGCACTAGCAGGTTGGCTAGAGCTATGTCTTAGATTTTCCTACTTTGGATTGGGTTGTTTCGGGTTGGATGGGACAATATATAAAAAAAAAATCATGGCTTGAAGTCGATCCGACGCACTGGGTGGGCACCAAAACTTTGGATCTCAAAGATGGAAAAACAATAATGAAATTATAGAAACCAACTATATACCAAAATCTAGTATTTGGATATTTTTATTATGCAAATGTAATAATCACAGCAAGAATAAAATCTAAACACCTCTCTTTTTTCTCTCTACAATTCAGATTCTAAATTATTACTATTTAAAATCACTATGAGGATGAGACGATCCGGACAAAGCTTAAGTAAGAGGCTCAACATGTAGTAAACACACCAATTCCAATTTGGCGACAATTAGCTGCTCCTCCTGGGTCGTGGGATTTCTGCCCTTTCTTTTTTTTCCTTTGCTTTTTGTCATTTCGTATTAATCTACCTATTTTCCGTATATATACCATGCATAGGTTTTTAGAGTTGAGAAGTTTGTCCACGTATATTATTATGATGGCTAAATTGTGCATATTTTTTTCAAAAAAAAGTCAAAAAATTCTTATATGTATAATTTACATTATTCATAAAACTTATTATACATTATTCATAAACCTTGTTATATATATAAAAGTTACATTTGTAAAATTATTTTAAAAATTGTTATGATTTATTTGTCTGTTGAATCCAGGAACAAAAGTTGAATTGTAATGCCATGTAAAATAGTTTTTATGATAAATGTGTATAAAATTATGATGAAAGCTAGATCAAAAGGGTTATTAGGAATAAATAGTTATGGTGATAAGTTTTCATTGCAAAATGTTATGCATATATAAAAATAAGTATAACTTTGTACTAACTCTTCTACTAGGTGCATTCTTGGTTAAAGTGGCTAAAGTTTGACCAAACATCAGATAACAATATTAATGCATGTTACACCAAATAAGTATATTATGGCTAAAATTTGACCAAATATCAAAGAAGAATATTAATGTCTGTTACACCAAATAAGTATATTAATTATGGAAGTATTTTTCATGATGAATTTAATACGAGCCAACTACTCTAGAAATCCTTACTTTTTAGGAGCGAGGGAGTAAGTTTCTAAAATTATTATGGAAATGGATGTTTTTAAAAAAGAAACTTGTGGAATACATTTTGTACTCTCATATTTTCTCCATCCTAATTCATAAGACATTTAAATTTTTTAACTCCAAATTTGACTACTCGTCTTATTCAAATTTTTTTTTTACAAAATATCATTTCTTTTGTCGTAGCTTGCTTTGCTTTATTAATAAAAATTCTTTAAGAGTAACTCATTTTTTTATTTTTATACAAACTTTTTAAATAAAATAAATAGTCAAATTTAGAAGAAAAAATTTAAACATCTTATAATTTATGATGGAGGAAATAATTTTTTTAGCAGGCTACTGTCATAGTTTAGTAGAAGCGGCTGCAGCCGCAGCCGCAGCCTTAATAGAATGGGCCGATCATGTCTGCACCGTGCGGAGCCAAATCCACGGCGCTATAGCCCACAGGCCACAGGGATGCCGGGCGCGGACTGCGGACGCCGGCACGCGCGGGATCCAGACGGTAGCCATAGCCCAGGCGGCGTATAATTCCGTGGGCCGAGCGGAACAGATACTAGAAACAGTGACACGAGGTGGCATCCTATTGGCGGCTCGCGCGTGCGTGGCGCAACGTGTTGGGCCGGCAGCACGTGGGCCTTCCGCATAAGCAACCCGGGTTCTCTCTTCCTTCTTCCCCTGCCGTGACCATTTTCTCAGCGAATACTCCGGCCGGCGCCGCCCCGTCCGTCCGTCCGTCCGGTGCTTTCCCAATCACCGAACTCGCCAGTCGCCACGCGATCTCTCTCGCTCCGCCGACGCCGCGCTCGGCTTCAGCTTGGGACCGAGAGCAGGAAATGGCCAGCAGCGGCTACGAAGGGATCCTCCTGGGGATGGGGAACCCCCTCCTCGACATCTCCGCTGTCGTCGACGAGGGCTTCCTCGCCAAGTACTCGATTCCTCCCCGATCGCTTCTCTCCTCATCCCATGATCTCGCAACTACGCATATGTTTTTCCTAAGTTTCAGTATGCAATTTTGCCAGTTCGAGCACCGCCAATTCACCGCTCTTTTATATCCAACGGCAGTTATGCCTTATGTCATGTTCATGGTTTTTTTTTTAAAATCTCTAAAACTCTGAATAACCAGTCCGTAGTATGTAACTGAAGTAACCAGCAATAGCCGAGACCGGGAGAGCCTTAGCGAAGCTACTAATCTATTAGAAGTCTGTGCTAGTACAGTAGTACTACTGTCAGTATCAGTACCATTGTTGTCGTCAGTCTCCGCTTGGGCTCACTTTGTTTGCTTGCACATCGTATTCCCTTACTCTTTCTCCCCTACTTGTCTAACCTGGGGTCCGCGAAAAATATGCTTTCAATTATGGCTTCGTCAGAACGATGCGTGTTGGATTGAGACAGTGCTTTCTCGGTTGCCTTGTTCTGAATAGTTTTTTTTTTTTAGATAAAGGAAAACAATCCGGCCTCTGCATAGAATGCTTATAGTAGCCATTTTTCTGAGTAATTTGGCTGCACCTGAAGTTATTTCGAGCTAATCAACACTTTTCTTGCTGCACCTGTGCTCTAGGTATGATGTGAAGCCGGGCAATGCCATTCTTGCCGAGGACAAGCATTTGCCAATGTAAGTCTCGTTGCCCCTTTAGCTTCCCTTGCAGTTTCAAATGTTGGTTCCTTGATGCTAGTTTTCCCTGAATGGAGGATAGAAAACAAATTATTGATATTGTCAGATTAAGCATCCATGCGACAGGGGAGAAACATAGTAGGACTCTAATTTTTTAGGACCCAATTTTTTTATGTCCAGGTATATATGGCTTGAGCTTAGTAGTTACTAATTACTTCAATGTTTGAAACTGCCCATTCCTGATGTCATAAGAAAAAAAAAATTCCTTATACGACTGTAAGCTGAATTTGAATAACAAAAGTAGCTCAAATATACAAATGGTGACCTGTGTTTCTATGTTCTGCCAGGTATGATGAATTGGCTAGCAAGGGCAACGTTGAATACATTGCTGGAGGTAATGTTAGCGCACATGCATGAAGTACTGCTTCGTGATTCATTTTCTCTTTCTGTTTATTAACTGTTCTTTTCTTTCAGGAGCCACTCAAAACTCTATCAGGGTTGCCCAAGTAAGCCCTGAAGAAAAGTCATAACAAATATTCAAAGCTATTAGCCTATGACCAGTCAATTGGTTACATATACTCTAATAAAGCAAATCGTAACAATCCTGATTACTTTTCAGTGGATGCTTCAAATTCCTGGTGCAACAAGTTATATAGGTTGCATTGGGAAGGATAAGTTTGGTGAGGAGATGAAGAAAAATGCACAAGCTGCTGGTATTAATGTAAGTTGCAAGTTCCTTCTTTGTTTTTTTCTTCTTCGTGATATGTTACCTCATTGCACAACTAACTACTGTAACCCTGCCATTGATTCAACCAGGCCTGTTATTATGAGGATGAGAATGCTCCAACAGGCACATGTGCTGTCTGTGTTGTTGGTGGAGAAAGGTATGCTTGCTACAATGTCTTCACTTCAACAAGCATGTCTTAATTTTAATCAGTCCCTAAAAACTGTAATCAGGTCACTTATTGCAAACTTGTCTGCGGCAAACTGCTACAAGTCTGAGCATCTCAAGAAACCAGAGAATTGGGCACTTGGTAATGCAAATAGACCACTATAGCACATTTAAGAATTTCCACCATTATTTCTCTTGATACAAATACCGTTCATCATGCTGTTTAGACTTTGGACACAATGGTACTTTTAATATTCTGCTGTGAATTGCTCTGGTTGAGTGGTTGTCCAGTGTGCTCTGAGAATGACAAACATCCTTTTTTTTAATAAGGTGACAAACATCTTTGGATAGTCAGTTTAGCACAAATATCTCCAACTTATTATTTCTCTGGGGGTTATTTTGGGTTATTTATGTACTGGGCAGGTGGCGCAAACAATTGAGACAATATTTCGATTCCCACTAGAACATCTACTCATCTAGGATCTAGCATATTACGAAGTACTAGTAAATAGAGCATACCAGCATTTTTTTTCTATTTTCTGCACTACTTTTCTTTTGATTTTTCCCTGTCATGCACATCATAGTTCTCTGGAGCAGTGCAGACGCAATAGCAAAATTGCACCTTGTCATAACATTAGTTCATTTGCTAGCTAACCATATAGCGTATACCCATCTATCCAAGTCGTTGCTTGTGGTTTCTTGCATAGCATCACTGCTACTTGTTTGCGCTGAATGCTTTTGTATCATGGACTATGTTTACGGATTATGATATGCATTAATTATAGTTGAGAAGGCAAAATATATTTACATCGCTGGATTTTTCCTCACGGTGTCCCCGGATTCTATTCAACTTGTTGCTGAGCATGCTGCTGCAACTAACAAGGTAAAATGATGCTGGTAAAAGAAGAGTAGAAGACCATCTTTAGTAGTGTTGTCTAATTTCTCGATTGCAATATTTGTAGGTGTTTATGATGAACCTTTCTGCTCCCTTTATCTGCGAGTTTTTCCGTGATGCCCAAGAAAAAGCTCTTCCGTAAGTACTGGATCTGGATGTATAATTTCTCTTTTCTCGAATATGTAGGTATCACTGTATTAATAGGAGAAAGAAGCTTGTTTACAACCGAGCAGACTGGTGACTTTGATGTGTAATGATGCTTTATTTTCTTGACCTTTATGTGAAAATGTTCAGTTTGTGGTGTAAAGCTTGTTTCAACTGTGGTGCACGTTAGGTTTTCCAATTTATCTGTACTATGTAAAACCTTATTATGTTGCCAAACGTAGGTACGTTGACTACATCTTTGGAAATGAAACTGAGGTGAGGACCTTTGCTAAAGTTCGTGGTTGGGAGGTAACTACTCATATGTCTCGTTATTTTCACTAGGTTATTGAAGTTTCTAAAAGGTTTGCGATGAAAATTTTCAGACTGAGAATGTTGAGGAGATTGCTTTGAAGATCTCTCAGTTACCAAAGGCTTCAGGTACACACAAGAGGATTACGGTGATCACTCAAGGTCGTGATCCAGTAGTTGTGGCTGATGATGGAAAGGTAAATCTCCTGCTTACAGTGTCCTGCATTTTGACACTGACTATTGTGACATTTGCATTCTGCTAAAAGAAGTGTCGATGTGGATTATTTGCAGCAATTATGTCTTTATAAAGTTAACATTCATATAATTTTTCGTTTATTGAATCTTGGCTACTTGAGACAAATGTTTTTAACCCGGCTGCCTTTACCTTTGCCACTTTGGCGGGATGTTTGCTTTCCTTGGCCTCAGTGCCATCCTGTACATACAAACTCCTTTCCCCTTAATGCAATGGCAGAGCTCCTGCTCTATTTTCCAGAAAAAAAATGTTTACCCTGGTTCCTGTTCATCTTAAATACTATGCTTTCAGGTGAAGACTTTCCCTGTGATCCTCTTGCCCAAGGAGAAGCTTGTTGACACCAATGGCGCAGGTACTTGAAACTCGATAGTTTCCAGTAGTAACATCGGATTGTAAATTGCACCTTTCTTTACCTTGTCATCCTCTAGTCTACCATACTAAACTCGTTAAATGTGTGCCCTCTCAAACAAGAAAATCTACTTAGTATACCAACAGAAGCATATGATGCACATGTTTTCATGTTTATATATGTTCCGCATAAGTATCTGTACCTCAAACTTGAGCATTATTTGGCAGGTGATGCCTTTGTTGGAGGCTTCCTATCTCAGTTGGTTCAAGAGAAGGGCATCGATGAGTGCGTCAGAGCTGCCTGCTACGCCGCCAATGTTATCATCCAACGTTCCGGCTGCACTTACCCTGAAAAGCCTGACTTCAACTAGACCCATCTCAAAATTGAGAGAGGAATAACCATAGTCCATAGGCCACACAGTGTCATGGCATCGGATCTGTATAATTCGTCATGTCAGCAGATTCGTCTTGATCTGTTTGGGGCACATTCTAATGTCACCGTACAGGTCAAATGCCCATGCGTGTAAAGCGTGTCATCTCACTTTACAAGTGCATGCGTCAGACAACTCTCGTGCAAGAGAAAACTGGTTGCTGGTTGTAAGTTCAGCCATGAAATATATTCGATGCAGTAATACCCCTGACCTGGCACAGTGGCACTCGAATGCTGGAAATCGTTCTTGCATCTCCTTGTTGACGTTGCAGCTGAAACAATTCATTGAAAAAGCCGAGGCACAAATACGGTTACGGACCACTGGAGCTAACAGCTAACTGCTAGCTTGCTCTACAGCCTACAGACCCTATAAACAGGACAAGCATGTCAAGTAAACATGCTCGACTTCTGAAACATCTGGAACGGAGTCACAGAAACAGGGCAGCAGCCGGTGCCGCGGTCAGCGCTGCACAGTGCCAGTCTCCTCCACTCCCGCTCGGCGTCGACATGGCAGAGGACGCCGAGGAAGATGTCCTCGTCGCAGGGGATGCAGAGCCTCGTGTCGGCGGCGGCGAAGCCGTACTCGTCGCGCGCCCGGTCGAGCAGCTCGCGGAACAGCGGGTGGTCGAGGGAGGACACCCTCACCACGTACCGCCGCAGCTCCTCGCCCACGTACACCACCGTGTGGCCCTTTGGGCACGTCCCTGGGGACGATGGCGGCGGCCTCGCCGTCGAGCTGTGCCCACCCACCAGCGCCGGCCGTCGCCGCCGTCTCGGCGGCGGCGAGCTTCTTCCACGCGTGGAGGAAGGCCTTGAGGTTGAGGAATCTCCCCTTGGATGATCCTGCCTTCATGCTGCTGCTTGTGAACATCTTTCCAAGTGTGTATTTGTGGCAATGTGGTTGGTTGGGTATGGTATATATATACACACGGCAGACTGCAGACAACAGGTCGTCGTACGCCTAGTTTGCGTGGATTGTCGTTAAATGCTGACGGTTTGGCCTCAAGGTTTGTGCTATACTATGCGTATATGCAGCAGGTCGTTAGGGGGTGAGCTGGAAAGTAGACTTGAGTGATGCATGTTTGAGAGGAGAGGTTTTTTGGATATAACAGCTAAAAGAACAAACAGAGCGTCGTTTAATTTGATGTGTTATTGAAGTACATAAATGGCCTGCGCTGCGCACGTAGGTCTAGAATGTGAGGCTTGCCTAGCCATGCAACTTGCTGTTGGTTCTCAACAACATCCATGGAGATTCCTCTCGTCACACGCATTGTTGTGTGGGCAATTCTTCTTTGCAGGACGTCATCATTCGAGGGCACTACCTGTACTAGCTAGTTTATCTCTGTTCATTGGTCATCTTGATGGCGAGAAACCACACGTTAAGAACCAGCCCGATGATACGGCGAAAAAAAAACTAAAGGTTTCAAATGAGACACATGTAAAAGGCCAAAAATGTCATGCGGCAATGAAGCTCTGCACTTATGTTGATGGAGAAGTGTACCGGAACAAACCATTAGGGTCAGCAGCATGCATGACGCGAAATATAAATTGGCGGCCGGCCGGCCGGCATGTGTTGACCACGAATAGCCGTAGGCAAAAGGGCCAAGGCACAGTGGCACACGACTATGGAGAGCTGTTCAGGAAAGGCATTGGCAGCGCGTACGTACACGTACTTGATCGTGCAGTCCTTGACTCCTTGTGTGTGTCCTCCGCGCACGCAGCTCTTTCTCTAGCTAGCTTTTTATCTGCTTATTACGTATTATTAGGGAGGATGGAGGAACGAAGTACGTACGGGCAAAGGATTCGTGCAAGTACAACACCGAAGAATCTCGGCCTTTTCCTTCATTCTTGTCTGTCTCTCTGTCCAATAATGGAAGGGGAATTAATGGAAGGGGAATAACGAACTCTCGATCCGCCTCGAAGTTGGCAAAGGGAGTTAGATTCTTGCACACATTGCTTTGGTCTCGTTGTTGGCCTGTCTCTTGGCCTTTGGAGGAGGATAAGGCCGTTCCGTTCCGATCCGTTCGGCTGCGGGCGGGAGTACGGATGGGTCGTCGATGATCACTGCGGGCGGCACGCACGGCCTAGCTAGCTCATTGGTCGGGGCGACGACGGCTAACTTTCATTCATGGCGTTGGAAAGGCGCAACTTCTGGAGCTGCTGCTCCTCACCCTCTGGAGCCTCAACTCGGCAGCGGAGCAACGGTCAGCTATGGCTGCTGCTGCGGCGGCGGCGCCGTTGCCAGTAAAACGCCAGTTGCCGTCATCGCATTGGTTACACGCTGCTTGCTGGCCGGGAAAGGCCCCAAATCATTAGGCCCGTAAACTCAGCAGTCAGCACCTCGCAGCGTGGTCAGCCCGGTAGAGGCCCATCACAACTGCTGCAATGTGATGACCCGGCCCGTTTTGGCTCCAAGCGGCAATGGCGGCGACCGGAGACCACTACACCAGGTAGATTAGCCCATTGTTCGGAGCGGACACGCTACAGAAAGCTCACCTCTTGCCTACAACCATTCCAGATGGTGGACCTGGTGAGGGCTTTTATTTATTCTACACACAAGCAAGCCCCTTTCATTGCACCTTGTGATCCGTCTGCTGTCACGCACGGCCATTCCAGATTGTGACCTGACGAGGGTTTTTGGGACTGATTGGTTGGCAACCAAAATTTACCACGCTAAAAATTTGGCAAGCCATGATTTTGGCTAGTGATTAGTTGGCTACCAAAATTTGCCAACTACTCAAATTTGGCTTGCCAAATCTTTAGCAACGTTTTTGCCTAAGATTTAGCTTACCAAATCGTTGGTATGACAAATTTTGGTTGCCAACCAATCAGGCTCTTTATTCTACACAAACATTCATTGCACGTACCGCGAAAGAAACATGACTTAAATTAGTTATTTAACAGAACCACACATTACGCTTACGAGTGGCGACTTTTTCTATGCAGCGCTGTCACCGTCACCCTCAGGGAGAAGAAAGATTCTACGCGTTGTTCAGCTGGACGTATAAGCCGACTCTAAAAAAATTGATTTTTTGAGAGGAGAAATACTGTTGAACAAACTGCTAATGTCCATTATTGCTTTAAACCTACAAATTCAAGTGAATTGTGATAATTATTTTTCACAAGACTACAGTTGTCTTTGAGATGTTACCTCAAAACCTAAAAATAATACACTTCCTCCATTCCAAATTATAAGTCTCTTTAACTTTTTTAGTATATTTATTTTGCTATGTGTCTAGATATAATAACGTGTCTAGATACATAGCAAAATAGATAAACTAAACAAAATTAGAGCGACTTATAATTTGAAACGGATAGAGTATATCTTTTTGCCTTCCTAAACTTGTAGTCGGTCTCATCTAGGCCTAATCACGTTTGCTGGATCCTTTATTCTACATGGCATGGATCTGACCAATGACGAATGAGATCCACGTGTCAACGACAAGGCTCCATGTTAAAAAGTTCTTACTTTTTCATAACACCTAGGATGAACATGATTTTTATAAAAAAAAAAAACTTTTGATAAGATCTACGAATTATTAGTTTTGTGTTTTTTAATCCTTAAAAGGCTAAAAGAATAACATAAATTTCAACAGCATATTAGTCGTTTACTAGCACTTGTGGTCTTAGAAAAATCATATCTTTCATATATGATGTTGAATAAAGATACTTTGTATATAAAATTTGTAATTCTCAATAAGATCTACAAATTTCTTTTTTTTTTAGTTTTGTCATTGAGTTGCTGGGTGGGCAATTGCTAAATTCCATGCAGACGTGCTGAAGTGGCGGGCACACTGGTGCAAAGCTTGTCTATCTAGCCTTACAGTTACAGACTTGGGGCCTATATGGTTCGTGACTAGAACGTGTCATGCTTTACTTTCGTTAAACTGTGGCAGCTGAAAAAAGTGTGACGAGAAAAAACGGCGCCATACTTGTGGTAAAGTTTGGTAAGAAAATGAGGCTATAACATGTGAAGCACAGTACTAAGAAAGTGTGGCATGCCGTAACTGCCAGAAAAACTGTGATATAGCGCGTTCTGGTCATAAACTAAAGGCCCGCACATTTGCTACTAGTCTGCTAAAGTATTTTATTTACTTATTATCCCTATAGGCGTCATGACCAGTCCAGGTGATGTCACCATGTCCGGTGAGATCGGCGCTACAACCATATGTATTTGATCTACGAACTCGGGGCCGAAAAGAAAACTGCGATACCAACTCGCGCACGCACTTGAGTACTTGACTGACCCCGGCTGGTTGGCATCAAGCGGTAATGGCGAGCGGACACCGGGGGCGGAGACCTAGAAATTGAAGCCCACCTAGTATATCAGTAACAAGTACACCGCCTAGTCCTGTAGTCATTGTAATAAATCGGTTGTTGTCACGAGTTCATGACCATTTCGTACTGTGACCTGGAGAGGGTTTATACTTTCTTCTACAACTGTCATGCAAAAGCGACTGAACTAAAAAAGCAATGTGGGCTGTGTGGCCTGGTGGGGTGTGCGTGCCTGTTCAAAGTGCTCGATTTACCGATCCAGCCTTGCAGACTAGACTGACCCGGGGGCGATTTGGCTCCAAGCGGCAACGACGGGCGGAGACTAGAAAAAGCGAGTAAGCGACACGCTACAGAAGTTCGCCTCGCCTGCGATGCGCCCAGCAGCCTGAAGGTCTTGTAAACCGGCTGCTGTCAAGGCTCACGACCATTCCAGATTGTGACCTGGTGTGAGCGTTTTTATTCTACACAAGCAACCCTTTCATTGTACGTACCGCGAAAGAAACATGACCAATTGACAGAACCACACATTACGCTTACGCCAGCAGCGCCTTGCACGGCGACTGGCACGACTGTTTCCATGTTCCAGCGATGTCACCGCCGTCACCCTCGGGCCTCTGAGAGATGAAGATTCTAACGTCAGTTGCCGTTTTAAATCTGCAACTTCAAGTGAATTGTGATAGGAATTATTTTTTTTCACAAAGTGACCAAGAAAATGGATTTTATCTAGCTGAAATCGACATGTTCATGGCCAATCCGATCACACGAAACCAACGTGACCCATCTAAAAGAGTGAAATTCATCATTGGTCTTTAAAAGAGTGAAATTCATCATTGGTCTTTAAAGTTGTCCAAAGTTCATATTTTGGCTTCTTGAAGTTGTAACGGGTCTCTTCTAGATTTATAGGACCCTTTATGCAACGTAAAATGGATCTGACAAATGAGATCCACATGTCAACGATAATACTCCACATTAGAAAGTTCGTATTTTCCATGCAACCTAAGATGAAGATGTTTTTTATACAAAAATTGTAGGTTTTTTTATAAGATCTACAAATTATTAGTTGAGGTTTTTTTTTTCATTGGAGATCTTTAAGATCCTAAAAACAATAGCATAAAGTTCGGCAGTATATTAACTACGTACTAGCGTTTGTTGCCTTAGAAAAATCATATCTTTCTTGTATGGTATCGGATAAAAATACTTTGTGTATAAAAATTGTAATTCTCAATAAGATATACAAAATTCTAGTTTTTTGTTTTGTCATTTGAGGTCATAAAAATGAAAAAAAAATCAAATTTTAGAAAAGTTGTAGCGGGATGTTAATCACGTATCAGGGTTTATCACTTTACAAAAAATCAAATCTATTTTTATATTGTCGTTTCTTTCTTTCTTTGTTTTTAACGATTAACAGAGACATACATCATCGCAAGTCCCCCGTCTCTGCTGTTGCTATTTCCAGAGACGCATAGAATGTACATTAGTACAAAAAAAAAAAACATTTCTAGTAGCGGTTCTAAAGCCATTTTTACTGGTGTTTTTTTAAACCGCTAGTGGGAGAAAATAGGCCATTTCCACTGGCGGTGGTTCTCTTAAACAACCGCCCAGTAGAAAAAAATAGCAAAAAGGCAAAAAAAAAAAAAGTCGCAAGTCACACACCAGTGGGATTCAAACCCCGCAACCTCACCCTCACACAATCCCTCTTTTGCCACTACACCACATACTCATCTATGTCCGGATCTCATTTTTGTTCCCCACATATTATACAAACCCCGATGGAAAAATTGACTATTTGAGGGTCCAACTGAATTCAAATGAAAAGGTGGTGAACTACAAAGTTTCATAACTTTCTGAGATCTACAACTTTTATTCAGAGTGTTTCTACATCCGAGGTTTTTTAAAAAAATTTGAGTTTCAAATTTCAGAGGTAATTATCCTCAACTAGATGCATTCAAATGAAAAAATTTTGAACTACAAAGTTTTGTAACTTTTCAAGATCTACAACTTTCATGTAGAGCGTTTTTCCATTTGAAATCATTTGAAAAATTTAAATTTTAAAATTTAGAGGCATTTCTATTGGTCGTTTCTCTTAAGGAACCGCCAAGATAAATCTATTTCTATTGGCGATTGTCTTAAGAAACCGCAAGTAGAAATAGCACTCATTTTAACTGGCGGTTTCTTAAGAGAACCGCCAATAGAAATGGGATTTCTACTGGTGGTTGTCTTAAGCAACCGCTAGTATAAATGACACCTATTTCTAGTAGTGGTTTCTTAAGATAACCGTCAAGACAAATCCATTTCTACAAGCGGTTCTTTATTTGGTCCCACCATTTGATTTTCATTGACATCCGTTAATTACAATCGTCAGTAGAAATAAATCCATAGTGTCAAGAAAAATCATTTTTATTAGTGGTACCACCTCTGAAGCATGCAGCGTGTTCGCTTGTGAAAATCTAATTCGACCATATGGAAAACTCTCCTGGTAGTAGTGCGCACCACCCATTCCTTAAGAGATCTACTGCTCCGTCCCAAATTAAATGTCGTTTTCGGTTTTCATGTCGCAAGTTTGACTCAATTTGTTGAAAATATGTGCAATATTTATATCTCTGAATAATTTTGTTAAAAAACTAGATTTAAAGATCTTTCCGATGATACTAATTATGATACTAATTGATAATATTTATTATTTATAAAAATTGCCGGTATTTGTTTCTTTTAAAGAAAAGCGACAGTTATTTTGGGGCGGAGGGAGTATCTCTGATCTTCAAGAAAGAGATATATTTCTTTCCTCACCGAAGTACCCGTTCACTCATTATTGACCACCTATGTGTTTGGGGATGACTAGTAGGAGCAATATGCTGACATTTGGAAGTTTATCTCTTTAATGAAATACACATGAAGTCGTGTTTTTAAAAAAAGACATATTAATATCATATATGATAAGGATCATGTTTTTTTATGTGGCACATAAGAGATTTAGGTTTATGCTAATGACATGTAAGAATTTATTCGAAAAAAAATGACATGTAAGAATTTTTTTCTTGTTTTAAAGGTCAGCACAAAATGAGAGGCTAGATTGTCGCATTATTTGCTACCCGTCCCAATTTTTGTTTCCACCACAGGATTAATTAATTTGAAAGTAAACTATGTCGTGGTCTGCTGATTTGTTCTCTCCGATGGGTGTTGTCCCAGTTCTGTGCGCGCGCGCACAGCCTTGACTCATTCCCGACGACTCTGGGTTAACTCTCTCTCTATATATATACTCAACACACATTCAGAGGTGTTGGCTCGTTACCAGAACAAATAACTGAAGCGTTCTCCAATGGTCAGATGCTCTAGGCGTCCAGGCCTCCAGGGGTAGGGCAGAACTCTCAACTATATATACCCAAAGGTACGCTTTATTCGAGGAAATCTGAAATCTCTTGATATTTCAGGCAATCAGGCTAGTTAATTACTGAATTTATCGTCCACAGTTTGTTTGCCATCTGTATTCCTATAATAATTTGCTTTATTATCTGCATGCCTGGGTGTCGTTCATGCTTCATTTCTTCGAGATGTTTCATTGTTTGGTTGGCAAGACCGCAAGAGAGACGATACTCGTGTGTTCCTAACAGACTAGCTTGCACCGTCTATGCTGTCTTCAGATGTAACTTGCACATCCCTTGCAACGTACTTTAAAATATGTTTGTCTTTACATTTGGGCTTTGCTCGTACTTTAAAATAATTATGGAGCGTTCACTTAATTAGATACGAAGGGCTGTGATCACCTATTAACTCTTAAAAAGGTAAAGGTAAAACTAATAATACGATTTATTTATTTTTGTGAAGACCCAGTTACAGACGCAGACACTCATATACACGAGCGCACACTCACCTTTATGAACGCACGCACGCACACCTGGCCCTATCCTTATGAACACCTTCAAAGAACTGAGATGGATCAACAAATCTCGAGATTGACGAAGTCACCACAGGCGCCTCGCTGTCGATGGGCACATCGCCTACCACTAAAAGAACAACGCCGTTAAATCCTGAAATAAATTTAGAAAAATGTGAGCACTTACAAAAAATTAAATAAGACAAATAGTCAAATATGATATCTAAAAGTAAAAAATATTATCTATTTTGGGACAGAGAGAGTAGGTATGTATGATATATGGAAGAATTCTTTATGCCACGAGTGAGAGAGATTAACGTTGAGGCTCTACCTATAAAATAAGAATTTTATAATGTATCTGTTGACAATTTTTTTACTCTGTAAGATTTCTATACAATTGATTGTGCTTTAGGATTTGTGTTGTAACTGTCACGTTAATGGATTTGTCTGTTGACAGATTTTTTGGTTCTAAATCTTTCACATTTCTATATGTTTGATTGTGCTTTAGGATTTGTGCTACAACTTTCACTTTGACAGGTTTGAAATCACTGGACCACATTTATAAGAAAAATCTAACAGATTTGACCACATAAAATCTGTCGACAAATAATAACTAGACACATTTTTTTTTTACATTTTCGCACAATTTTTCCCCCACCATAACAGTAATTTGAGACTCAACTATGTCGTTTCGGTTGATTTGTTATCACTTATACGAGTGCATAAGCGAATATGCACCCCTTTCGCTAACAACAAACCTTCAATCTTTCTTTTAAGACTCAGTCTCTATTAATGTGTCCCGACCCGTTCCGGCGACCAGTACATTGACGCGAGATGTGTATTCTACCACACACAATGACACAAGGGTGTTCGCTTGTTTTATTTTATTATTATAACACAAAACTTAAGCAATCTCCAACTCCAAATTAAAGTTCTCTCGGCGTCCAGGGAAGACAGACCTCTCAACAAAATACCCAAAGGTTTTCCAGAATGTAAAAGTTTTGCAAGAATCAGTTTATTTTCATAACAAAAAAATGTAGAAAAAAATCATGTATTTCACATGGAGTATCTGCATGGTGAGAAGGTTTTCCAGGCATCTGTTCACTGTTTGATTGTCAACGGCAAGGCAGACGAATCGAATACTAATATATGCCTATCTATGACGTGTTCAGATGTAAATTGCGTCCCTGGCAAGGCACTCTCTGCAAAATGAGCTTTAAGCATGATTGTTTTAGATTTTCTGTAGGCATTCGCTTGAGCAAGTCCTTGATCCACCGCGAAGCACTTATATTCGTAGAGTTTATTTAGCTGCTATAAATCCATCTCAATCTACGCGGTTTGAGAGTGATTGACGTGGAACTTAAGTTAAATTTTATCTCAATCCCCCAAAACCATGTGGATTGGGATAGATTTGTGTACAACCAAACTAAGCCGCAGGAAGAATCAACTTATATAGTTCACCATAAATTTGATGGGACTTTAATTTCTTTCTTTTCCTAACCTTGAGAGCACCCGCCGCCCGGGTTGGGATTTTTTTTTTTTTTGAAGTGTAGGAGTAAGAACAGAACCTAGGCGTATGGAAGTGTAGGAGTCCACCGATGTAGCTGACCGTTGCAATATCATGGTTTCTACTTTCTAGTTATATATCCAGCCAAGGAGAATGGAAGTGCACTCTGTACATCTTGGCCTTGTTGGTCTTCTACTTCTGTTGGCAGCACAGAAGGCCCCTGCTATTGCGGTTCCTAGCCCTCTTTGCCAAAAGCAATGTGGTGGAGTTGACATCCATTACCCATTCGGCGTTGGTGACAACTGCTCGCAGTCAGGCTTTAACATCAGCTGCCAGGAGGTCCAAGATGGCATCTACAAGCCATTCCTCACTGGTGATTTTGAGTTGCTCAATATTTCCTTGATTCATGGCACGTTACGGATGATGAACGAGATCTCGGCGTACTGCTACAACGACTCTTCCGGTTTCATGAATGGCACAGATTGGGGATTCAACATGAGCTCTTCCCCGTACCGGTTCTCAGACGTCTACAATAAGTTCACTGTCATCGGGTGCAACACCCTCGCGTACATCTGGGACGACACCGGCAAGGGCTACCAGAGTGGGTGCGTCTCAACTTGCAGCAATCTATCAGAGTTGGTGGATGGCTCCTGCTCCGGCATGGGCTGTTGCCAGACAGCCATACCCAGGGGTATGGGCTTCTACCAGGTTTACTTCGATAGCGGTTTCAACACGAGCCAAATTTGGCGTTTCAGCCATTGCAGCTACGCGGTGCTGATGGAGGCGTCAGAGTTCAATTTCAGCACCGCGTACATCAACACAACGAAGTTTAACGACACGGGCATTGGACGGGTACCCGTGGTGATGGACTGGGCGATAAGAGAGGGGGAGATGTCGTGTGAGGTCGCCAAACGGAACGACACTTATGCTTGCGTCAGCAAAAACAGTGAGTGTGTTGATTCACCCAATGGATCAGGGTACTTGTGCAACTGCTCCAAAGGGTACGAAGGCAACCCGTATCTTCAAGATGGATGCCATGGTAATAACTATGCCAATGTTATAGTATATCTGTGCAATATTTAGTATCTATATTTTGGACTTACAACACTCAGTTTTGCTCATCTTACTGCAGATGTTGATGAGTGCAAGAACAGCCCTTGTCCTTCAGGCGGTGTTTGCCACAACATGATAGGAGGGTACCGGTGTTCTTGTCGAGCTGGAAGAAAATTTTCTAAGCAAAACAACTCATGCAGCCCTGATACCGGCTTAATAATGGGTAACACGATGTGATCAAAGACCATTATTACTCCTCAGGCTAATAACTAATGACGTTCAGACAATAAATTCTGGGTGTATATGTGAAGAATTCCACTAAAAATAACAATTTGAAGCCCGTCTGTAGCCTCTATAGGAAATTAGAAAGGGAAATGTGTTTTTCAATGACGCTTTTGTCTTATGTTGTTATGCAGGAGTTACAGTGGGCTTTCTAGTTCTCACTATTTTCTCCTTCTTCGGCCACATGATTCTTCAAGCAAGAAAACTGAACCAAGTGAAGCAAGAACACTTTCGACAACACGGAGGTGTGCTTTTGTTTGAGAGGATGAGGTCAGAAAAAGGCCTTGCTTTCATGGTATTTACTGAAGCTGAACTTATACAAGCCACAAACAACTATGATAAGAGCAGAATAATTGGGAAGGGAGGTCATGGGACAGTCTACAAAGGGATAGTTAAGGACAATATGCCTATTGCGATCAAGAGATGTGCACTCATCGACGAAAGGCAAAAGAAGGAATTTGGTCAAGAAATGCTAATACTCTCTCAAATCAACCACAAGAACATTGTCAAACTCGTGGGTTGTTGCCTTGAGGTGGAAGTTCCAATGTTAGTCTATGAGTTCATCCCTAATGGCACACTATTCGAGCTCATCCATGGAAAAAACCAAGCACTACAAATTTCGTTTAGCAGCCTGTTAAGGATTGCACATGAAGCAGCCGAAGGACTCAATTTCCTCCACTTGTATGCATCTCCTCCAATCATCCATGGTGATGTGAAGAGTGCCAACATCCTTCTTGACTCTAACTACATGGCAAAAGTGTCAGATTTTGGAGCCTCCATACTTGCCCCTTCCGACAAAGAGCAATATGTCACAATGGTTCAAGGTACCTGTGGATACCTCGACCCTGAATACATGCAGACATGCCAACTGACAGAGAAAAGTGACGTCTACAGCTTTGGTGTTATCCTTCTTGAGATCCTCACTGGCCAAGAGCCTCTGAAGTTGGATGGGCCTGAGACGAAAAGAAGCTTATCATCAAATTTCTTGTCTGCCATGAAGGAGAACAATCTTGATGCAATCTTGCCGAGGCACGTGAAGGGACAAGAGAGCAATGAATTGATCAGAGGGCTCGCAGAGCTAGCCAAGCAGTGCCTGGACATGTGTGGCAGCAACAGACCATCGATGAAGGAGATCGCCGATGAGCTTGGTAGATTGAGGAAGCTTTCGCTGCATCCTTGGGTACAGATTGATGCAGAGATGAGGGAGACTCAAAGCCTTCTTCTTGGTGGAACATCGACTGCTAGCTTTGAAATAGAAGGTGCTACTATGGGGTATCCTACACAGGAAGCTGAAAACCTGCCCATGAACCCAAGAAGTTCTTATTATGCGAGGTGATTAGCATATTTTGTTGTGCACTCCATTGAAACTTCTGCTGCTGCGGCATCTGGGAGCTAGTTCTGCTATCTAATGTTTAATGTTTATATATTGCACAAAGACACAAAACTCTATGTATCTTTAGCATTCAAGTATGTATCCGGAGCACGTCTGCAACATATAATACTCCATACAGAAAAATTTATAAGTTGTTCTTTTATATCTGAAACATTGTGACATATCTACTTACTGTACATAATATGTGTGGTATTTCCCTTATTTTCCAAGTGGATGACCGGACTAGGTCACTTCAAGGCCTGATTGACCGAGCAACCCAGCCTATGTAGGATCTTATCTCCTTGCTGATGAATGCACTTGGGGGTGTGGGTAGGGCAAATGCCTTGGCGGCCAATGGCGGACTAGGATTTCTTAAAGACTAGGACCTTTAACTAGCTATAACCAACTAGCGATAGAAACTACCCATTATGCTCCTACCCAATAGGGGGTCCATTAATGTCACACATAGAAATAACTAGATCGAAGATAAAATTTCTAATGATCTGATGATGAAACTATTAAGAACATTGTACGGCACACATGAAAATAAATACCAGTTTCATTCAATTGTGCGACATCAACACGAGAAAAATACGATGCCAAAGTCTTAGTTATCTTCATTGTGAACACTATGTCATTTATTTTAGATTATTAATTATACAATCAATTAATAATACATATACACACACAATGACTTTAGGTTCCACAAGACTACAGTCTACGTACTAGTACTACTACTCTACTATCTACATCATAATTACTAATGGATTAGAGTCTTTGGGAATCGAGAAATACCAGAACGATTTGATCCGGAGAGACCGACGGATGAAGGGAAGGCTGGGCGCCCGGGCTGGGGCGCTAGGCTCCACGGCTCAGCGAAGCCAGGGCACTAGGGCCTCGCCCAGACACAGAGGGAGAGGAGAGACCCGAGAGGCCGGAGGCGGTTCCCGGCCTCCGGCGGCGCCGCCCGGGCGCCAGTGGAGGTGGAGCGGTGATCGGTGCCCCTCCCCGGCGGCCTGGCGCCGTGGCCAGGCGATTCTCGGAAGGAGTCGCGGGATCGGGAATTCGGGATTCCAAGCGCCTGGGCTGACTTCCTGGGCCTAATGTTTATTTGGCACTATTTACATCGGGTTAGTAAACGTTACTGGGCCTAGGTCCGTCCCTATTGGGTCTGTTTAGTTTTGACCCTGATGACAGGCAAATTTGGCTGGGAAAGGCAGTAGCCGGATCAACCGCCCCTCCCGAGTCCCGATCGTCGTGCCGTGGTCCGTGGATCGTGGTGCCGTCGAGGCCAAGCCGTCACTGTTCGCATGGTCGCGTGCACCACGGCCAGGGGTCGTCGCCACGCACGCTGCAACAACGCCGCTGACGCGTCGACTGGTGGCTGGCGTCCTTCTTCTTGTCCGGTTCCATGAGCCAGTAATACTCAGCTATTCATCAAGAAACAAAAATGCCAGTAATACTCAGCTTCTGATGTGTGCCTGCGTGAGTGGATGGAACAATGCCACACGGCGTGTCGCGTGAACTTCTTGTCCGAGATAGGCTAGTTAGAAGCAGCCATCCTGTTATTAAGCAACAAACACAGAAAGTGTATCACTCACTCCATTCGCGAATCTCCTACCCGTGCTAGAAAATGAAAACTAGAGACATGGAAACCTAAGGAAATGACAAGTGAAGAGATAGGTTGGTTAGAAGCAGTCATTTTATTATTTATAGAGCCGTTACACAATCTTTAACCTACCCTTAAATATTAGACATTATAGCTGATCCGCTATCCTAGAGACAAAATGGTCCAACTTGAGATCCAAGCATTCGATGACCAGGGCTCTTCACGACTTTGCTTCACCTTGACGCTACCTACGTGATGATGCCACGTGCTAACTTCCATTCCCGTCAGAACTGCAACCAGGTTTTGAGGCCCAGACCCAAAAATCGTCCGCATATGGTTTTAAGGCTCCAACCACCAAACCTACCAAAGAAGAGTATCTACTATGTCACCTCCGCAATCTCAACACGTGTCACTGTCGTCTTTGACCCCCGATCTCCAAGTCCTTCAGCACCTCCGCTTGATTTGGTCAAATGGTATACTCCTTTGCATGTACTCTTGCTTGTTGATGTTCCTAAGTGTCAGCCACCCATGCTTAGTCTTTCGACCATCTTAGTCTCTCGGTCTAAAAGCCTCACGTTTGTCCTTCATGGCACAACACGTTTCTACTTGACCTTCACCATGTCTGTCGTTTGTCTTTGTGCTCCACCCTCGCACACTAACACAATCAAGAGACATTTTGCACACACACTCATGTAATGATTAGTCTTCAAACTCAACCAAAGCCTCGATCATCTCTATCAATCACTGATCACAAACTCAGCACATAAGGGCACATGTCACCTTGCTTTCGCATTTAGTCAACTAATATTTGGTCTAGAAGACAAGAACCACTACTGGAAATGAGTTCTTTGCTGAGTGCATGAGCCACTCGGCAAAGACTGCCGAGTGTTGCACTTGGCAAAGGCCTCGGCAAAAAATGTCGGCAAAGAGTTCTTTGCCGAGTGTTTTTTCGGGCACTCGACAAAGCCCACAGACCGAACCAAAAAAACCCAAAAATAATAGTAAAAAAATTAAATCAGAGGAGAGCCCACCGGCACAATTTCTGAATAAATATTTGAGTGATATATATCGTCTGGGTGACTACACAATAACTTATATATCTCCTTGCATACGCGGTGGGACCACTTGGCAGTGCCGCTTGGCGCCAAAAGGCCAGGCGCGTCAACTGCGTGCGTGATCGTCTGTCACTTGTCAGGGCACTGGCAAGTGGTCCCACAGCGTACCTAGTTGTTGGTGAGATGCATCTGCATTTGATCAACGAACTCGGAGAACGGGGACAGCTGAACAAACAACCCATGTAGTGGTCATCAATCATCACCGATAAGCAGTTCATGTGACCTGACCTGACCATGTCCAGATCATGATAGGGCGAACGCACGCAGACACGCAGTTGACTGACCTACTCCCTCCTTTGAAAAAACATCTAATTTTTAATTATCATGTTTGATCATTCGTTTAATTTAAATTTTATATATAAATATTATATATCTTAATATAATTTATTTCATTATTAGAAATACTTTAATAATAATTTATTTATTTTATAATATATATAATTTTTTTTAATAAAACGAATGATCAAACATGTTTGAAAGTTAAAAGTGACGTTTTTTTTTTTTTAGAAAGAGGGAGTAGTTGTTTGGCATGGGGCGGAGACTTCTAGGCAACGCGCTACAGAAGGTCATACAATACGCCCCTGCAGTTACGTAAATCGGCTGCTATCATGAATTCACGAGCATTCAAGATTGTGACCTGGTGAGTGGGACGCGGATTTTTTTTGCCCTCGAGAGCATGTGCTCCCCCACATGCAGCCTTAGGATTTTGCTTTGTGATCTGTGCAAGATTCCATACCGCAGTGTATTCCATCTGTATTTGCCTTTTCCCTGATTTATATGGGAACCGTATTTGTTTCTGACAGACGCAGACTAGTACGGCCGAGCAGTACCAAAATGCTTTATCGGATTCCATGGAGGAGGTGGCTGGCCAGACGACGGCGGAACCACCGCTCGCACTTTCTACAAGCAAGCTTTTTCGCTGTCCTGCTAGAGCAACATATAACTACTGCTCGCTCTTAGAGAGGTCATCATTTTTTTAAATTTAGATAAATCTACTATATAAAAAACTAACAACATTTGAAACCAAATAAATATTATTAAATTAATCATTAAATATATTTTTATACTACATTTATATGGAATCAGAATATTAATTATGTTTGTTCAAATTTGATCAAAATTAAGAAAATTGACTCAGTTTAAACATAGAATTGCAATCTTAACCACATATAATGCCAGCGTCACTGTCGAGGAGAAGAAGATTCCAACGTCAATTTTCGTTTTAAACCTGCAACTTCAAGTAATTGTGATAAGTTTTTTTTTTTCACAAACTAACCAAGGAAAATGGATTATCTAGCTAGCTAAAGCAAGAGTCTGGCAAAAGGTATGTGATATGTTAGGCTCTTTTGAAGTGTCAATTCTTTCTTAAAACTCTTGCAAAATTTGATGCGAAATCACATGTTCAAAAGGAGCATAGTACCTATAAACTCAGTACTAATGGCTCTGTTTTTAAGGTCAGCACAAAATGAGAGACGAAACTATTGCATTATTTGCTATCCTTCCCAACCTTTGTTTCACCGCAGGAATAATTTCAAAGTAAACTATGTCGTTGTCTGCTGATTTGATCTCTCCCGATGGGTGAACGTGGCTGTTTAGCAAAACACAAAGTTTCAATATTTTCTAGTATAAGACTCAGTCTCCCATCTCTTCCGTGTCCAGACTCATTCCCTACGACTCTAGGTTTCATCACGCAAGATGTGTTCTAAACTTCTTATATATATACGCCAACACACAGACAGGACCACCCACAGGGGTGTTCTCTTGTTACCAGAACAAATAACTGAAACAATCTCCATAGGTATAGATCAGAGTGCTATCAGGGCAGAACAATCTCCATAGGTATAGGTCAGAGTGCTACCAGGGCAGAGTTCTCAACTAAATATCCAAAGGTACGCTTTCTATTCGAGGAAATCTGAAATCGCTTGATATTTCAGGCTATTGAATTTATCCTCCACACTTTTGTTTATCAGCCCTATTCCCTACAATAGCTTTTTTATTATCCGCATGATTGAAGGTGTTCTTGCTTCACTTTTTTAGATGTTTCATTTTTTTTTTGAGATGTTTCATTGTTTGGTTGTTGTCAACTCTAGGCGAGAGACGAATACTCATATATGTTCTTAGGCCTTGTTTAGTTCCTTACAACTTTCAATGAAAGTTGCAAGTTTTTCCACTCTCTCTCCATTACATCAATTTCTATCCGTATATATGGAGCATTAAATGTTAGTAAAAAAATAACTAATTACACAGTTTTGTTGTAAATCACGAGACGAATCTTTTGAGCCTAGTTGGGTCACGATTGGATAATATTTGCTAAATACAAACGAAATGCTACAGTTACAACTTTTTCTAACATTTACGAACTGAACAAGGCCTTAGTAGCCTTGCACTGTCTATGCTGTCTTCAGATGTAGCTTGCTTCCCTTGCAAGACACCGTCTACAAAAGCAGGTGTTTTTTTTTCAGGAGAGCTGTGATTTATTATATTAAGAAGAAAGAGGGGTAAAAAAACCTAAAGTACAACACACACTCTAAACTCAAAGGAACAAAACGTGTTGGTTAAAAAAAAAAAACGACCCTGCACCTATAACAAATCAACTAACAGCTTGGTCGGGGGTAGTCAAATGGGATAGCCCACGAGCCCCTGCCAATTTCCACTGCTGACGCTCATCGCCTGAGCGTCGGCCATCTTCAAGGTTTCAGCTATGTTAGAAATTGCTCCATCAAAGACACAATTGTTGTGATGATTCTAAAATCAGTTTTAAACATGATTGTTTTAATTTTCTGTAGGGATTCTCTTGAGCAAGTCCCTCATCCGCCATAAAGCTCTGAACGATATGTGTAGAAAATGTTATACTCCCTTAGTCGAGAAGTCAAAATATTTGAAGTTTGGTCAAAGCTATATAGGAAAATACCATTAAATTAATTATAAAATATATATTTTTAATAGTATCCTAGTTGAAGACATAAACGTTAATACTAGCCAAAGATAAGCTCATTTGACTAGTACAAATCTTATAGTTGCATTCATTTGTGAACAGAGGGAGTAGTAAGATTTTTTTTTTTTGCGAATACCCAATTACAGACGTAGACACTCATATACACGAGCGCGCATACACCCCTATAAACGCACGCATGCACACCCTATCCCTATAAGCACCTTAGAAAAACTGAGATGGACCGACAAATCTCAAGATTGACGAAGTCACCACAGGCGCTTCGCTGTCGACGGGCACGTCGCCTACTACTGAAAGAATAGCGCCGTTAAATCCTATAATAAATCTAGAAAAATACGAGCACCCGTATCAAGTCTAGAACTTGAACCCAGGTGGGCAGGTTCCACCACAAGAAACCCCCAACTAGCTGGGTGAGGATCAACTTATATTCACAACAGATTTGATGGGACTATCTTGTGCTTATCTAATGTCCTAACCTTTCTCGAGTCAGGGGAACTCATAAGACCAGTCTCAGTGGGATTTTTATGGCCCAGTTTCCAACACACCAAGATTTTGAAAACAATACAGAATAGTTTCATCCCCACGAAACTATCTCTATTTTTATGAAACTCTCATCATCTCTCCCTTTATTAATATATGTCAGCGTAATTAATACCATGAAACTTTTCATTGAGATTGGCCTAAGAATCAAGATATTATTTGGGTACATCATTAACACACAAAAAAGAACACTTCAGTTATGTTTTGGTTCTTTCCACACCGCACGGGTTAAGATTTTTAGAAGTACACAAAACATAACTTTCCAGTTCACCGATTTAGCTGACCGTTGCAATATCATGGTTTCTGCTTTCTAGTTATATATCCGGCCAAGGAGAATGGAAGTGCGCTCTGCACATTTTGTCCTTGTTGGTCTTCTACTTCTGTTGGCGGCACAGGAGGCCCCTGCTAGCTCTCTTTGCCAAAAGCAGTGTGGTGGAGTTGACATCCATTACCCATTCGGCGTCGGTGACAACTGCTCGCTGTCACCAGGCTTTAGCGTCAGCTGCCAGGAGGTCCAAGATGGCGTGTACCGGCCATTCCTCGGTGGTGACTTTGAGCTGCTCAACATTTCCTTGATTCATGGCAATTTACGGATGATGAACGACATCTCGACGTACTGCTACAACTCCTCCTCCCGTTCCATGGATAGTAGTATTTTGCACATGGACGCAAGCAATACCCCGTTTCGATTCTCAGACGTCCACAACAAGTTCACTGTCATAGGGTGCAATACCCTCGCTTTCATCTCGGACAACACCGGCAGTGCCTACCAGAGCGGGTGCGTCTCGACTTGTAGGGATCCGTCAGATTTAGTGGATGGCTCCTGCTCCGGCATGGGCTGTTGCCAGACAGTCATACCCAGGGGTATGGGCTACTACCAGGTTGGCTTCGACAGCGGTTTCAACACAAGCCAAATTTGGCGTTTCAGCCGTTGCAGCTACGCGGTGCTGATGGAGGCGGCGAAGTTCAATTTCAGCACCACGTACATAGAGACGACCAAGTTCAACGACACGGGCATTGGGCGGGCACCCGTGGTGATGGACTGGGCGATAAGAGAGGGGGAGATGTCATGTGAGGTCGCAAAACGGAACGACACCTACGCTTGCGTCAGCAAAAACAGCGAGTGTTTTGATTCACCCAATGGACCAGGGTACTTGTGCAACTGCTCCATAGGGTACGAAGGCAACCCGTATCTTCAAGATGGATGCCATGGTAACAATTGTGCAAAATTACAATATATCTATACGGTACTTAGTCTCTAAACTTTGGGCTTATACACTCGGTTTTGCTCATCTTACTATAGATGTCGATGAATGTAAAGACAGTCAATCATGCCCTTCGGGCAGTGTTTGCCACAACACATTAGGAGGATACCAATGTTCATGTCGGGGAGGGATGGAGTTTTCCAAACAAAGCAACAGTTGTGGCCCTGGTACAAGCCTAATAATTGGTAAGGCCGTCACCAAGCTAGACAATTACTAGATTCAATCTCTTGTACAACTATGATTTTGTGTCAAACTTTAGAATACACAGTTGGAGAAAATGTTTCCTTACGTATCTCAGGAATTAAAAGTATTGTTCACCAAATGCAGGTGTTGTACTGAGCAGTGCTGGTGGCATTCTATTTCTTGCTGCAGTTATTGCTGTTCTAACACGAATGTGGCGTAGAAGCATTAAAAAACGGCTTAGAAAGAGGTATTTTGTCAAGAATAATGGCATTCTCCTAGAACAACTAATCTCTTCAAACCATAATACTAGTGATGGCACAAAGATATTCTCTCTTGATGAGCTGGAGAAGGCGACCAATAACTTTGACCATGCCCGTGTGGTCGGCCATGGTGGCCATGGCACGGTTTACAAAGGCATATTGACTGACCAACGCGTGGTGGCAATCAAGAGATCAAAACTTGTAGAAACCATTGAGATTGAGCAATTTATTAATGAGGTGGCCATCCTCTCGCAGATCAACCACCGGAACGTAGTGAAGCTCCATGGATGCTGCCTCGAGACTGAGGTCCCTCTGCTTGTCTATGAGTTCATCTCCAATGGCACATTGTATGATCTCTTGCACTATGAGCAAAACGATATCATGCTACCATTGCCTTGGGAGGAACGCCTAAGGATTGCTGCTGAAGTTGCCAGTGCACTTGCATATCTACACTCAGCAGCTTCAGTGTCAATTCTTCACAGAGATGTTAAGTGCATGAACATACTTATGAATGATAGCTGCACGGCAAAGGTATCGGATTTTGGTGCATCAAGGTCTATCCCAATTGACCAGACACATTTGGTCACTGCTGTGCAGGGCACATTTGGGTATTTGGATCCAGAATACTTCCACACCGGCCAACTGAACGAGAAGAGCGATGTTTATAGTTTTGGTGTGATACTTCTTGAGTTATTAACAAGGAAGAAACCAATCATTGAGAATGAGAGCGGTTATAAGCTAAACTTGTCAAGTTATTTCTTCTGGGAAATGGAGAGGAGGCCACTTGAAGAGGTAGTTGACGTTGAAATTATTGGGGAAGCAAGTAAGGAAGCGATTCTAAGCATGGCTCAACTAGCAGAGGAGTGCCTGAGCCTAACAAGGGAGGAGAGGCCTACCATGAAGGACGCGGAGATGAGGCTGCAAATGCTGAGGTGCCGTCAAGATGTTGCTCCGAGGGCGAAGAAGGCCAATGAAATGACCCATCATCGTCGTGAAGCAGAGAGAATCAATATGATTAGTGGTGCTAGTCCAGTGTCTGCTAGTCACCATGGCTCACGCCAATACAGCCTAGAGCAGGAGTATATATTGTCCTCGCGTGTACCACGATAGATTGTTGGCAGAACATATATCCATGTTGTATGTATTCTGATTGGTTGTTGTGTTCTTGTAGTTTCGTACTCCAAACCCAATAAAGGGATGCATGTATCCTCCTCATGAATAATAATAAGCATGGACTCTCTAAGGTGCTCATATTAGTCACCTTCCTTCCCATTATTATCTTTTGACATCAATTACAAATGTGTTTTATGAAATTGCTGCAGTAAAGTAGTCGCTTCATGATGTAACCATAACCATGGACCATTGTTGACGACCTGTAACCTTAGGATATATGATCATAAAAGAAGTTAAAGTGCCTCGCTCTCTAGCTAAACAGAGCACAAGTACCTTTGATAATGGAAGACCAAAGAATGAATGTTGACAGGCCCGGCCTTTTGGCTCCAAGCGGCACTGGCAAGTGGCACCGCGTACCCCGTTGTTCGTGAGAGAGATGGGCGCTACAAGCATCTGCATTTGATCGACGAGCTCGGGGGGCAGCTGATCAAACAGACCCATAGTGGTCATCAATCATCACCGATAAGCAGTTCATGTGACCTAACCATGTCCAGATCATCAGACGGCGAACGCACGCGAGTTGACTGACCTAGTTGTTTGGCATCCAGCGGCAACGGCAAAGGACACCTCGTAGGCGTAGCCCATTGTTCGGGGCGGAGACCTCGAAAGGAGACGCTCTACAGGTCATACGACACGCCCCAGCAGTTACGAGAAAGTGAGGGCACATGCTCGTATGCATGCACCTGTGGGATCCTCTGTCTCGAGATGCAAGGGACGGTTAGACACGCTTCCTCGCACGTCGCCCGCTCTTCCTGTGACTCCCTACCTAACAAAGTACACGGTTGCCTGCTCTGTCAACGATTGCACAGTGCGGGCATGTGCTCATAGAGTGATACCGTGCAGCCCGGGAGAGGGCCATCCAACGCAAGAACTGGTGCAAAGACAGCGACAGTGCGCAGCTTGCCTATCCAGCCTTGCAGACTAGTTGCGCCATGGCCCACACATTTGCTACTAGTCTGCTAAAGCATTTTACTTATTATTACTAGGCGCCATCACCAATAGCAAACTCCAGGTAATGTCACCATGTCCGGTGAGGTCGGCTCTAGAAGCATCTGTATTTGATCAGCCCTTCAGGGGCAAAAAGAAAAACTGCAATACCAACTCACGCACGCGGACACGCAGTTGACTGACCCCGGCTGTTTGCCTGGCATCATTGGCGACCGAAGACTGCGTACCCCCATTGTTCGGGGCGGAGACCTCTAAATTGAAAGCAAGCTCTTTTTTTTCCTAAAATAATTGTTATTTTCGCTTCTCAAAAAATAACTTAGATTAAATATATTTTTAAAAATATTAAAACAGTATATAATTAGGATCTGTTTGGATCAAATGAACTAACAACTAGTTTAATTAGTTGGGTTTTATGGACTAGTGAACTAATACTAATTGAGCCTTGTATTATTTATTAGTTCGTCCACTAGTTCACCTACTTAGTTCACTTGTTTGGATCCTTATAGACTAATTGTTAGTCAACTAGTTACTAGTTTATGGGATCCAAACAGGGGCCTTAGTATCATCGGAAGTATTTTAAAAATTAGATCTATTTTTTTCACAAATTTATTTAAAGATGTAAATATTACACATATTTTTTACAAATAAAGTCAGATTTGTGATAAAAAACTCAAAACGACAGTTAATTTGAGACATGGAGTATACCAGCCCCACCTATGAGTGACAAATACATAATATATTTTTTTTTTTGGGGACATATATTCTTTTTGTTCTAAGACAAAAAGAGACGTTATATATGGAACTCATGCTGATCAAATCTTTTTTTAAGTTTAACCATTTATAAAAGATATTAGCAACATTTGTATCTTCAAATAAGTTTATTATAAAAATATATTCAAAAGATCTATCAAAGATCTATCTAATGATACTAATTATGTACCATAAATATTAATATATTGTTATATTTTTTGGTCAAAGTTAACAAAAATTGATTACTGAGAAGCGAGAATGACTCTTTTTATGGGATAGAAGTAGTCCTATACTCATTGTAAATTGTAGTCATGTAGTCATTGTAAATCGGTTGTTAACACGAGTTCATGACCATTTCATATTGTGACCTGGTGAGGGTTTATACTTAATTCTACAAGCGAGACTTACGCTGTCATGCAAAAGCGACATAACTACAAAAGCATTGTGTCCTCGTTCCGAGAAGATATAAATTCCTTCTTTTGAAGAAATCAAACATTTTTCAATTTAACAAGTCTATAAAAAAACTACCGAGGTACATAATAGCAAATAAGTATTATTAGATTGATTATTCAATAAATCAATATATTTTCATAGTACACTAATTTGGACTCATAAATATTAATTATATATCTAATCAAAAATAAAGAAGTTTGACTTGATTTAAACATAAAATTACATCCTATTAACCACACATAACGCCAGCACCTTGCATCTCGGGGAGAAGAAGATTCCAACGTCAATTTTTGTTTTAAACCTGCAACTTCAAGTAAATTGTGATAAGATTTATTTTTCACAAACTAACCAAGGAAAATGGATTATCTAGCTAAAGCAAGAGTCCAGCAAAAGGTATGTGATATGTTAGCCTCTTTTGAAGTGTCAATTCTTTCTTAAAACTATTGCAAAATTTGAAGTGAAATCACATGTTCAAGAGGAGCCTAGTACCTATAAACTCAGTACTGGATTTTGCATCAACACCTGCAGCATGTTTGCTTTAGCTTAAAAGTACTTTCAGTTTATAAGTCAATAGTGTTTTAGCAGTGTTTTGGCTTATCAGCCAGTTTATAAGTCTTGTCGAATAGCTTCCTGGTGGGCTAGACCTGAATGCTCTAGAACCATACACAACTACTACTCCAGTATATATATAAATGAAAGAAAGGGAAGATATTGGCTCTGTTTTTAAGGTCAGCACAAAATGAGAGACGAAATTGTTGCATTATTAGCTATCCTTCCCAACCTTTGTTTCACCACAGGAATAATTTCAAAGTAAACTATGTCGTTGTCTGCTGATTTGATCTCTCCCGATGGGTGTTGTGGCTGTTTAGCAAAACACAAAGTTTCAAGATTTTCTAGTATATAAGACTCAGTCTCTCATCTCTTCCGTGTCTAGACTCATTCCCTATGACTCTGGGTTTCATCACGCTCAGATGTGTTCTAAACTTCTTATATATACTCCAACACACAGACAGGGCCACCCACAGGGGTGTTCGCTTGTTACCAGAACAAATAACTGAAACAATCTAGGTGATAGGTCAGAGTGCTATCAGTGCATGCAGAGTTCTCAACTAAATATCCAAAGGTACGCTTCTATTCGAGGAAATCTGAAATCGCTTGATATTTCAGGCTACTAAATTTTCTCCACACTTTTGTTTATCAGCCCTATTCCCTACAATAGCTTTTCTATTATCCGCATGTTTGAAGGTGTTCTTGCTTCATTTTTTTGAGATGTTTCATTGTTTGGCTGTTGTCAACTCTAGGCGAGAGACGAATACTCATATGTTCTTAATAGCCTTGCACTGTCTATGCTGTCTTCAGATGTAGCTTGCTTCCCTTGCAAGACACCGTCTACAAAATCAGGGTTTTTTTCTTTCTGAAAACGCAGGAGACCCACGATTCATTTTATTAAGAAAGCGGGGTAAAAAACCTAAAGTACAACACACACTCTTAACTCAAAGGAACAAAACGTGTCAGTTAAAAAAGAAAAGCGACCCTGCACCTATAACAAATCAACTAACAGCTTGGTCGGGGGCAGTCAAGTGGGATAGCACATGAGCTAGCCCCTGCCAATTTCTGCCAATTTCCACTGTGTCGCCGCTCATCACCTGAGCGTCGGCCATCTTCAAGGTTTCAGCTATGTTAGGAATTGCTCCATCAAAGACAATTGTTGTAGACACACAAAAAAAAAAACACAATTGTTGTGATGATTCCAAAATCAGTTTTAAACATGATTGTTTTAATTTTCTGTACGCATTCTCTTGAACAAGTCCCTCATACGCCATAAAGCTCTGCATGATATGTGTAGGAAATGTTATAATCCCTTGGTCCAGAAGTCAAAAGATTTGAAGTTTGGTCAAAGTTATATAAGAAAATACCATTAAATTCATTATAAAATATATTTTTTAATAGTAGACCTAGTTGAAACGTTAATACTAGCCAAAGGTAAGCTCATTTGACTAGTACAAATCTCATAGTTGCATTCATTTGTGGACAGAAGGAGTAGTAAGATTTTAAGAAGAGGATGAGGATCAACTTATATTCACTGCAGATTTGATGGGACTATCTTTTGCTTACCTAACGTCCTAACCTTCCTCGAGTCAAGGGAACTCATAAGGCCAGTCTCAGTGGGGTTTTTATGGCCCAGTATCCAACACACCAAGATTTTGGAAACAATATAGAATAGTTTCATCCCCACAAAACTATCTCTACTTCTATGAAACTCTCACCATCTCTCCCTTTATTAATATTGTTAGATATATGTCGAATATGTGTATAAGTTGGGTTACGTTGGGATTTGAGTTGTATTAGGGACTAGGATAAAGTTGGAGTTAGACTCTGTATTCTAGGGGGCCATAAATATGAGGCAACCCCTGTAGTAACCAAGAGAGACGACTTGGTGGCTGGTTTGGGTGGCGGCAAGGCCGCGGGATCACCTGGATGCCGGTGTAGCTACTGATTATGGGGAGGAGCGCCCGTAGTTATGCCCCGAGGATTAGGCACATCGCTGAACCTCGTTAAAAAAACATTGTGCCTTGGTGTCGTTCTCGTTGGCGTATCTTCTTCTATCAGTGATTAAGCTTCCGCGTTCGTCGGTTAGTAGATCCGTTTAGGTCTGGATCTCACCGTGCATTCTAACAAATACAGTGTCATGTCAGCATAATTAATACTCATGGAACTATAAAACTTTTCATTGGGATTAGCCTAATAAGAATCAAGATATTATTTGGGTACATCATTAACACACAAAAAAGAACACTTCGGTTATGTTTTGGTTCTTTCCACACCACACGAGTTAAGATTTTTAGAAGTAAACAGAACATAAGTTTCTAGTTCACCGATTTAGCTAACCGTTGCAATATCATGGCTTCTACTTTCTAGATATGGAAGTGCGCGCTGCACATTTTGGCCTTGTTGGTCTTCTACTTCTGTTGGCGGCACAAGAGGCCCCTGCTATTGCGGTTCCTAGCCCTCTTTGCCAAAAGCAGTGTGGTGGTGTTGACATCCATTACCCATTCGGCATTGGTGACAACTGCTCACGGTCACCAGGGTTTAACGTCAGCTGCCAGGAGGTCCAAGCTGGCGTCTACAGGCCATTCCTCGGTAATAATGTTACCAATGGTTTTGAACTGCTCAACATTTCCTTGATTCATGGCACGTTCCGGATGATGAACGACATCTCGACGTACTGCTACAACTCCTCCTCCCGTTCCATGGATCATCGTACTTGGAAGTTTGAAGCGAGCACTTCCCCGTTCCGGTTCTCGGACATCCACAACAAGTTCACCGTCATAGGGTGCAATACCCTCGCTTACATCTGGGACAACACCGGCAAGGGCTACCAGAGCGGGTGCGTCTCGACTTGCAGCAATCTATCAGACTTAGTGGATGGCTCCTGCTCCGGCATGGGCTGTTGCCAGACAGCCATACCCAGGGGGATGGGCTTCTACCAGGTTGGCTTCGACAGCGGTTTCAACACGAGCCAAATTTGGCGCTTCGGCCGTTGCAGCTACGCAGTGCTGATGGAGGCAGCAGAATTCAATTTCAGCACCGCGTACATCAACACAACGAAGTTCAACGACACGGGCATTGGACGGGTACCCGTGGTGATGGACTGGGCGATAAGAGAGGGGGAGATGTCGTGTGAGGTCGCTAAACGGAACGACACTTACACTTGCGTCAGCAAAAACAGCGAGTGTGTTGATTCACCCAATGGACCAGGGTACTTGTGCAATTGCTCCAAAGGTTACGAAGGCAACCCGTATCTTCAAGATGGATGCCATGGTAATAACTATGCCAACGTTATAGTAATATCTGTACAACATTTAGTCTCTACATTTTGGACTAAACACAAAGTTTTGCTCATCTAACTGCAGATGTTGATGAGTGCAAGAACAGCCCATGCCCTTCAGGAGGTGTTTGCCACAACACGATGGGAGGATACCGGTGTTCTTGTCAGGCTGGAAGAAAATTTTCTAAGCAAAACAATTCATGCAGCCCTGATACCGGCTTAATAATAGGTAACAAGCTGTGATCAAAGACCATTATTACTTATCTGGCTGTTAACTAATGATGTTCAGACACAAATTTGGGCTGCTGCTAGCTTGCTTTCTCCGGTTGGGAAGGAGACATCTTTTCCCGGCCGCAGGGAGTATATGTGAAGAATTCCAATAAAAAATAACAATTTGAAGCCCGTCTGTAGACTCTATAGGAACTTGGCAAGGGAAATGTGTTTTGCAATGATGTTTTTATCTAATGTTATTTTGCAGGAGTTACAGTCGGCTTTCTGGTTCTTGTGATTTTTTCCTTCATCGGATACATGATTCTTCAAAAAAGAAAACTGAACCAGGTTAAGGAAGAACACTTTCGACAACATGGAGGTGTGCTTTTGTTTCAGAGGATGAGGTCAGAAAAAGGTCTTGCTTTCATGGTATTTACTGAAGTTGAACTTATACAAGCCACAAACAACTACGATAAGAGCAGAATAATTGGGAAGGGAGGCCACGGAACAGTCTACAAAGGGATAGTTAAGGACAACATGCCTATTGCAATCAAGAGATGTGCACTCATAGACGAGAGGCAAAAGAAGGAATTTGGTCAAGAAATGCTAATACTCTCTCAAATCAACCATAAGAACATTGTCAAACTTGTGGGTTGTTGCCTTGAGGTGGAAGTTCCGATGTTAGTCTATGAGTTCATCCCTAATGGCACACTATTCGAGTTTATCCATGGAAAGAACCAAGCACTGCAAATATCGCTTGGCACCCTATTAAGAATTGCTCATGAAGCAGCAGAGGGACTCAATTTTCTACACTCATACGCATCCCCACCAATCATCCATGGGGATGTGAAGAGTGCCAACATCCTTCTTGATGGTAACTACATGGCAAAAGTGTCTGATTTTGGAGCCTCCATACTAGCCCCATCCGACAAAGAGCAATATGTCACAATGGTTCAAGGTACTTGTGGCTACCTTGACCCTGAATACATGCAGACATGCCAACTAACAGAGAAAAGTGATGTCTATAGCTTCGGTGTTATCCTTCTCGAGGTCCTTACTGGCCAAGAGCCTCTGAAGTTGGATGGGCCTGAGATGCAAAGAAGCTTGTCGTCAAATTTCTTATCTGCTATGAAGGAGAACAATCTTGATGCGATCTTGCCGAGCCACGTGAAGGGACAAGAGAGCAATGAATTGATCAGAGGGCTTGCAGAGTTAGCCAAGCAATGCCTAGACATGTGTGGCATCAACAGACCATCGATGAAGGAGATCGCTGATGAGCTTGGTAGACTGAGGAAGCTATCCCTGCATCCTTGGGTACAGATCGATGCAGAGATGATAGAGACTCAAAGCCTTCTTAGTGGAGCACCGTCTGCTAGCTTTGAAATAGAAGCTGGTACAACTGGGTATCCTACACAGGAAGGTGAAGACCTGCCCATGAACCCAAGAAGTTCTTATTATGCAAGGTGACTAACATATTTTATCGCGTGCTCCGTTGAAACTTCTACTGCTGGGGCATCTGGGAGTTAGTTGTTGTGCTATTTATTTAATATAGATTTATATATTGCATAAAGACACGAAGCTTTATGTCGTATCTTTAGCAATTCAAGTATGTATTTGTGTTTCTCCGCAGCCTGTCTGCAACATATAATACTCCATACAGCAAAATTTGTAAGCTGCTCCTTTTCTTTTTGAAGATAAGCTGCTCCTTTATGTGGGGTATTTCCCTTATTTTCCAATTGAAAAAGAAGAATGGATAAAAAAAGACATATGTGGATGACCCGATTAGGTCACTTCAAGGCCTGATTGACCGAGCAACCCAGCCTGGCTAGGACCTTATCTCCTCGCTGGTGAATGCACTGGAGGGAGGCAGACTGCCTTAACTAGTGATAAAACTAACCCATTATTCTCCTACCAAATAGGGGCCCATTAATGTCACACATATAGAAATAACTAATTCAGAAGATAAAATTTCTAGCGATATGATGATTGAACTAAAATTATTAAGAACATTGTGCGGTACACATGAAAATAAATACCAGTTTCATTCAATTGTGCGTCATCAACACGCGAAAAATGCGATGCCAAAGTCTAGGTTATCTTTATTGTGAACAATCTGTCATTTTTAGGCTATTAATTGAATTATCAATTAATTAATATACTATACAATGACTCTACCTTCCACAAGAGTACAGTCTACTGTTTACATCTACTAATAACTACAGTAATGGATTAGAGTCTTTGAGAATCGAGAAATACCAGAAAGATTTGATCCAGAGAGACTGAGAGATGCAGGAAGGGCTAGAGCTGGGCGCCCGGGATAGACTCCACGGCTCCGCGAGGCCAGGGCTCAACCGCACAAGGGCCTCGCCCAGCCACTGAGGGAGAGGGAGAGACCCGAGAGGCCGGAGGCGGTGCCCGCCAGTGGCGGTGGAGCGGTGGTCGCTGCCCTTCCCCTTCCCCGGCAGCCTGGCGCCGTATGGCCGGGGCCAGTGGCGGTGGCGGGGTGGTCACTGGCTCACTGCCCCAGCCAGCAACGCCTATCGACAGAGGGAGAGGAGGCGTCTGGGTCTAGCGGCAGGCGGCGTTGGGACTTCGGGAGTCGGGATGGGCGGCCGCTGGACGGCGCCACCTGCGGCCTGGGCTGACTTCCTGGGCCTAATGTTGATTGGGCAATATTACATCGGGTTAGAAAACGTTACTGGGCCAGGCAGTAGCCGGATCAACCCGCCAGGCGCTTGGGTGTCACGCGACTCTTTTCGAGTGGAATCGTGGTGCCGTGGCGGCCGAGCCATCACCGTTCGCGTGCACCAGGGCCGGTCGTCGCCAGGCACGCTGCAACAAAGACGCCGCTGACGCGTCGACTGGTGGCTGGCGTCCTTCTTGTCCGGTTCCATGAGCCAGTAATACTCAGCTTCTGATGTGTGTGTGCCTGCGTACGTGGATGGAACAATGCCACACGGACAAGTCGCGTCGTGTGAACTTCTTGTCGCAGATAGACATCCTGTTGTTAACAAACAAACACAGAAAATGTATCACTCACTTCATCTGCCGATTTTCTACCAGTGCCGGGAAATAAAAACTAGAGACTTGGAAACCTAAGGAAATAAACAACTGGAGTAGGTTAGTTTTTTTTTAGAATAACGGGAGTAGGTTGGTTAGGAACTGTCATTTTGTTATTTATAGTGCTATTACACAATCCCTAATTTACCCTTGGATATTAGATATTACTAAAAGTATACCTCGTGCATTGTCTTGTTATTTATAGAGCTATTACATAATCCCTACCTTACCTTTAGATATTAGATATTAGATATTACTAAAAGTATACCTCGTGCGTTGCCGTGTGATTTTTTTTAAAAAAGTTGGATGAATTATTTTTTTACTGAATAGCCCCCGCGTCGCTCTCTCGGAGGGTGACTCTGGCGGCGCCGCTCGCTCAACCCAGCCGCGAGCCCCTCCCACGAGGTCCCTCCCCCGGTCGTCGCCAGAGCTCAAAGCTGGCAGTCCAGCCAACAGCAAGGACAGCGGCGGCTGGGACTTCTTCACCCCTCCTCCTCCTCTCTCTCGGAGTGCTCAAGAGATGCTGCCATCACCATGGAGGACCTTGGATCGACGGCCGGCGGCGGGTTTCTAGGCCTCTACGCCTGGATCCAGCCTCTACATGGCTGGATCCGCCTTGTCCGTGTGCTGCCCCGCGACATGGTGGTGGGAGGCGGCTCCAGTGGTGTGATGCTTTGCGGGCGTGCTCCGGCCGTTCGAGATCTACGACACGTTAGGCGCAGCGGGCCGGGTTGCGCAGTTCGTCGGCGACACCGTGGTGGCATGGCCGCCCAGGCTTTGCTGGGTCTGCCCCGCGGCGTCGCCGGTGGCGCCGGCCGGGCGGCTACTGGCGTTAGCACGCCCGGCAGCGTCTTGGTGACGCCACTGGCTATGCCAGGCCAGGGTGGTGGCTACGCCTCCCATGTAGGCGGCGGCGGCGGGGCGGAGGTTGCTGGTGACCTTGTGCGATGTGGTGATGCGGAGCTGGCCTGGCAGGGGTTTGAATGTTGGTGGGCTGGGCGACTGGGGCTTCTTTTGATCCCGGCCCTCTTCTCCCCGTCAGCTGCCTTTCCCCTTCCCTAGGCTGGTTTACGTGGCGGGGCTGGTCGGAGCTGCGTGCTGCTGGCTGGCTTTGCTGATCCCAGCGGGAGGCAGACTCTCCGACGGGCTTCTTCCGGCACTTCTCCTGGCTGGCATCCCTTGGGACGGCGGCTGGGCAGAGCTGCTGCTGAACCATCGCCGCACCCTACCTCTGGTGGTAGGGTTTGGTCTCCGGTGGCGATGGTATGGAGGTTGGATGAGGTCGGGGCGAAAGCCTGGACGATGACGTTTGCGGACGCCGTGTCCTCCTTGGGGCGTCCTTTCTACCTCTCCTTCTACCTACTGGATTTTGCAGGTGAAAACCTTCCCCGGCGGGCTAGCTTGTCGACACTCTTGGTGTTGATTCCTTCATGAAGGCTTGCTTGGCGATCCAGTTTCCGTCAAGGGCCTCTTGTCGTCTGTTATGGTGGTTCCCCAAGGTTGAGGGTGGTCGGTGCTCCAAGGTGCTTCTCCAAGTTTTCTTTTTTCGTAGTTGAGATGTCTTTAGTTGGATCTTTTCTGCGGCCAAGTTGTTGTTAGCCTGAAAGTTGATTTTGTCGGGTCGTCTCGACCAAGTTGTAGTTGGGGGGTGTGAATTGTGACAGATGTGCAGGATAAGAGGGATACTCTCCTCGGTTGTATAGTTTTTCTCGGCCTAGTTTTCATTCAAAAAACTGGACTAGCACTTGCCTTTTTTTTTCTTCGTCTAATAGAAATCGCGGTAAAGCTTTTTGCCGTCCTTTCTAAAAAATAAAAAAAAATCTATTATATACATAGTATTACTATATTGGTATTCTATATTGTGTATTTATATAAATTTAATTCTATTAGATCTGGTAAAAAATCGATAAGCTAATAGAAAAAATTAATAGAATATTTAACGTAAGTAGATAATTGGTATGTTAATAGATTCAAGATTAAAGTATTTCATATGATAGAGATGGCATAGATATTTTTTTTTAATTAATAAGGGATGACATGGATTTAGTGGGAAATGATGTGGACATCTTGTATGAAAAGATAGAGCACTTAGTGGGAAATAATTTTGACACATTGCATGAATAGAAAAACTATTTAGTGGGGTTTAGCTTTATAAGAGTTTATAGACACTACTACAGAACATGCCTTTGGTCACTTGGGCAAAATGAGCAATAGCTCCCGAAACAATGGCGTCCGGGACTAAAAACACCTTTAGTCCCGGTTGGTAACACCAACCGGGACTAAAGGTCCATCTTTAGTCCCTGCACACACACCAGGGACTAAAGGTTTTGTTCTCATGCAGTGACACCAGTAGGGACTAAAGATGGGACTTTAGTCCTGGTTGGTGTTAGGGACCGGGATTAAATCCTTCCCCCTATATTTGAATCCTTCTTCCTCCCCCAGCCGAGCTGCCCGAGCTCACTCTTCTTCTTTGTTCTTCATGTTCTTCATGGTTCTTGCTTGATTTGTGCTCACATCTCCGGGCTATTCGTTCATTTCATCACTTCTACGCCGTCATTTACTTGTTTAGAGGTTACTAACTTCATCTTCTCAAGTTTTAGCTGCAGGTTATCTCATTTTGTGATGTTATACATGTAGTTTTTTATTTTTTGATTTCTACAATATTTTAAACTCCAATCACTTCATCGTTTGAATATTTTAATGTAGATAACTATAATTAAGACTCTAAAAATTAGTATACACCATTTATTACTATTATGTCTACCATATTTTATGGTTTAGTTAGAAAAATACTAAATTTATGGTTTTTATTATAATTAGTTTTTAAAAAATTAACATTTGATAATACTTTAGTTTATAATTTGTGATCTGGTTAATTAGTTAATTATAACTAAGTATAAATAATACATTTGACCACATTTTATGATTAGTTAGAAAAATAAATAAATTTGGTGTTTTTTAGTTTTGCTTGTTTAGAAAAAATAGAAATAGAGAATTTTAGGTTATTTGTTACTTCAATTTCTGTTTAAAAAATTAGAAACTTATAATACTTTAATTTGCAATTTGTGACCGGGTTAATTAGTTAATTATAACTAGTATGCCTACCAAATTTCTTGATTATTTAGAGAAATAGAGAACTTTGGTGTTTTTTAATTTTACTTGTTTAGAAAAATTAGAAATAGAGAATTTTAGGTTATTTATTACTTTCATTTCTTTATAAAAAATTAGAAACTTATCATACATTAATTTACAATTTGTGACCGGGTTAATTAGTTAATTATAACTAGTATGCCTACCAAATTTCTTGATTATTTAGAGAAATAGAGAACTTTGGTGTTTTTTTTAATTTTGCTTGTTGAGAAAAAAATTAGAAATAGAGAATTTTAGGTTATTTGTTACTTTTATTTCTGTAGTAAAAATTAGAAACTTATCATACTTTATGTTGCAATGCGCACAATGACACGTGGTTGGATGTACAATGCCGATCGCCGCTCCAAAGAATTCATTGATGGTGTACATTATTTCTTAAGAGTGGTCGAAGAAAACAAGCGGGATGGATTCATCGTTGCCCATGTGCCTTGTGTCGTCGAATTTGAAGGAATATTCTAGCTCTAGAAATATTCACTCATATTTGTTGAAGTCGGGTTTCATGCCAAACTATATTTGTTGGACCAAACATGGAGAAACCGGGATAATGATGGAAGAATGTGAAAAAGAACAAGAACAACCTGGAGCCCGACGACATTATTGCTCAATTCGTGGCTTCGATGATACAAAGAATGGGAGAAGCTGAAGAAGAGGGAGGTGCTCTTGGTGAAGGTGATGCTCTTGGGATGCCATTCGTGATGCACGAAAAGAATGCGAAAGTGAAAAAGAGAAGGCGAAGTTTGACCGCATGCTAGAAGATCACAAGAAATTACTATACCCATCCGCCCAAGATGGGCAAAAAAAAAATTGGGTACAACACTGGAGCTGTTGAAATGGAAGGCACGAGAATGGTGTATCGATAAGGCATTTGGACAATTACTAAAGATCCAAAAAAAGATGCTTCCGAACCCTAATGAATTGCCCACCACTACGCACGAAGCAAAACAGTCGTCTCGTCCCTTAGGGATTAGAAATCCGGAAGATACATGCATGTCCTAACGACGCATCCCATGCACCGTGGCAAGGACTACGAGAATTTAGATGAATGCCCCGTATGTAAAAATCACGGTATAAAGATCGAGGCGAGATGACCCCGGCGATGTTGAGGGGGAAGAACGTCCCAGGAAAAAATCCCTACAAAGGTTATGTGGTATGCTCCTATAATACCACGTGCCCCCAAACGTCTTTTCGAAAAACAAGGACCATACAAAGTTGTTGTGGTGGCACAAAGAAGACCGTAAGGTAGACAACATGTTGAGACACCCCGGCCGATGGGTCTCGGTGGAGAGCAATAGACAGAGAATTTCCGAGTTTGCAAAAGACGCAAGAAACTTGAGGTTCGCTTTAAAATGCGGACGGTATGAATCCTTTTGGTGAGCGGAAAGCGTTAGTCATAGCACTTGGCCTGTTACACTATGTATCTACAACCTTACTCCATGGTTATGCATGGAGCGAAAGTTCATTATGATGCCGGTGCTCATCCAAGGCCCGAAGCAACCGGGCAATGACATTGATGTCTATCTAAGGCCATTAATTGAAGAACTCCTACTTTTATGGAGTGAAACAGGTGTTCGTGTGTGGGATGAGTACAAACAGAATACTTCGACCTCTGAAAGCACTTTGTTGTTTGTGACAATCAAATGATTGGCCTGCTCTAAAGTAATCTTTCGGGCAGTCAAACAAGGGATATAATGCATGCACACACTTGTTTTGATGACCTTGATAGTATATATTTGAAAAAATACGAGAAAGATCGTGTACCTTGGATATCGTCGATTTCTTTCTATGAATCACCCAGTTAGAAAGAAAGGCAAGCATTTTAAAGGTAAGGCAGACCACCGATGCAAGCCTCGCAACAGAACTGGAGAAGATGTATTTGAGATGGTTAAGGATCTGAAAGTAGTTTTTGGTAAGGGACAGGGCAGCCAACCAGTTCCAAAAGATGCAGCCGGTCATGCACCCATGTGGAAGAAGAAGTCAATATTTTGGGAACTACCCTATTGGCAAGTCCTAGAGGTCCGGAATGCGATCGATGTCATGCACCTGACAAAGAATCTTTGTGTGAACCTTCTAGGATTCATGGGTGTGTATGGGAAGCCTAAGGACTCACTTGAAGCACGACAAGACTTGCGGCGCATGGAAGAAGCGAGACAACCCGCATCCGAGAGAAGACGGATGATGGACGCCAATATTTAAGACCTGCTAGCTACACTTTTAGGAATGAAGAGAAAGAAATCATGTTTGAATGCTTAAGCAGCATGAAGGTCCCATCTGGATTCTCCTCTAATATAAAAGGTATAATAAATGTGTCCGAGAAGAAATTTCTAAACTTAAAGTCGCATGACTGTCATGTGCTTATGATGCAATTGCTTCCAGTTGCATTAAGAGGAATTCTACCTCCACATGTACGTCTGCCACCGTTAAGCTATGTGCATTCCTCAATGCAATTTCTCAGAAGGCAATCAAACCACTGAAACTTGCTGCTCTATAGAATGATGTGGTTCAATGTCTTGTCAGCTTTGAGTTAGTGTTCCCCCCATCCTTCTTTGATATCATGACACAACTCTTAGTTCATCTGGTCAAGGAGATCAATATTCTTGGTCCCGTGTTCCTGCATAATATGTTTCCCTTCGAGAGGTTTATGGGAGTCCCGAAGAAATATGTTCACCAAATGTGCTCGGCCGTAAGGAAGCATCGCGAGGGCTATGGGACGAGGAGGAGGTCATTGAGTTCTGTGTTGAATTCATTCCCCGAACTTGACCCAATTGGTGTTCCCCGAATCGCGACACGAGGGGGAGACGAGCGAAAAAGGGAACGATAGGAAAGAAAACATACATCGGTACGGGGGCGATTATTTCAATAAAGCACACTACACGTTCTTCAAAACTCATCCGTGGTGGAGCCGTATGTCATGAAACACAAGGACTTTCTACGATCCCAGTTCCCAGAGAAAAAATGAAGCTTGGCTTATGCGTCGGCACATGGACACTTTCGGTGATTGGTTACGAAAAAGAATGTCGGGGTAATGACCAGATTGATGAGCAAGCTGTATTTGTTGGCTAGGCAACCATCATGGCACATCCTCACGTTCAAAGGGTACGCGAGATAAATGGAAATACATTTTATACCCTAGGCCAAGATAAAAAAAAACGAACCAAAACAAGTGGGGTTCGCGTAGACGCCACCGACCCGAATGGAAAGAACAAACATATTATGGCCGCATAGAGGAGACAGGTTGACAAAGACTATGGAATGACAACGGTGGACCTCAACAATGTTGGTTATAAAGGTGAACCATTCGTCCTTGCTGCTGATGTGAATCGGTGTTCTATGTGAAAGACATGTCTACAAAACAAAAAGAGAAGAAAAAATGATAATAAATCAACGCATGAGCCAAAAACGCCATATAGTTCTCTCGGAGAAAAAGAAACATTGTGGGAATTGAGGACAAGTCGATATTTCGAAGATTATGAAAGGGATGACCGAATCACGCCTTTCAATGTGACCAAAGATCCGAGCATCATGATAAATGCCGAGGACACTCCATGGTTTACGTCAAGATCATGACCAAGGAACATACGTCAAAAAAAAGAAGATCACTACTGTGCCCGCCTAATAAATAGAGTGTATTAAAGTATGTGTATGTGACAATTTTAACATAAGATGTTTAAATTAGTTGTTCTTATTTTATATCATTTCAAATATTGATATGACATGTGGGATGGAAAGATTTTATATTTAAGTTTCCTATTATAAGGAATGGAAAGATTTTATGTTGTCAAATTTATTATGAAAGCAATTAGACAAAAAAAATAGAACTATTATTTTTAACAAATTAATACCTAACATTTTATGTACTATGCAATTAACAAAATTAATCTAATTATTATAAGCATAAAAAATAAGAAAAGAAAAAATCTTTAAAAAAATAATCCGATGTAATGGTGAATATCACGTATATCACGATTTTAGGGATAAATAATGATAAATGAACAAAATTTACGTTTAAATAATGCACAAACAAATTTTCTATCAAAAACACCTACTTTAAGATATTTAAATTAAGTAATACATTTTTGCATTAACAAAATACTAATTATTTTTTATATTTAATTTGCTATCGTAAAGGATGGAAAGATTTTATATTTCAAAATTTATTATTAAAGCAATTAGACAAAAAAGAAATAGAACTGTTATTTTTTAACAAATTAATATCTATTCTTTTATTTACTATGCAATTAATAAAATTAATCTAATTATTGTTAGCACAAGTAAATAAGAAACTGTAATATAAACCGTGGGGGCCAAATAAACCTTTAGTCCCGGGCCACAATCCCAACCGGGACTAAAGGCACCCTTTAGTCCCGGTTGGTGATAGGCACCGGGACTAAAGGTGCCCGCGGGTATTTAAGCCAACAGTCGTCTTCCTCCTCCCGGATCGACGTTGCCTAGCCCGCCGCCGCTCCCGCCGTCCGCGCCCCCCTCGTCCCGAGCCCCAGGCGCCGCCGCCGCCGCCCCTCCTCCTCTTCTCCACCCACGCTGCCCCCGTCCTCCGGAGGCGCCGCCGCCGCCACCCCTCGTCCTCGAGCCAAGGATCGCCTTCACCGCCGCTCCCTCCTTCTCCGCCACCCCTCACCCCGAGCCGTCGTCGCGCCGCCCGGCTGCCTCCTTGTCCCGGCCAACCGCCTCCGCCTCCTCCTTGTCGGGCGCCTCCCGAGCCTCCACGAGCCGTCCCGCCGCTGCCTCCCCGGCGTCCGCCTCCGCCGCCCGGCCAACCGCCCTCCGCTCCTCGTCCTCCGCCTCGCTCCCTCGTCCTCGCGGCCAACCAAAACGCCCGCCTCTTCTCCGGCCAGAGGCCGCGCGGCCGTCTGCCCGCCCGGCCGCCTCCTCCCTCCTCTCCCGAGGAGGAGCCCGCGCCGCCGTCTGCACGCCGTCGAAGAAGAGCGTGAGCCGCCCGTCTGAAACGCCGTCCAAAAGGTGGCCCGCCGAACTAGCAGCTGTATGCATGTTTGTATGTGTTACGTCGGCCATCGAGTCGGCGCGGTTGTGCGTCTCTGTTGGGCGGCCATCGAGCCGCGGATCATGCGTGTATGTGTGTTGCGTCGGCCATCGAGTCGATCTCGTTTGTGTTGTGCGCGGCGGCCATCGAGCCGGGACGATGTATGTATGTGTGTTGTGGCCGGCCATCGAGCTGAGAGCATCTCCATGCACAATTTGGAGAGAGAAAGAGAGCACGTACACGCGACGAACGACGTATATCATAATTCGTTTTATTCGAAACCCTAACGACGTCCTAACGACCGGACGAACGAAGATACGCCCTAGCGACGGCCTAGCAACGACCGGACGAACTAAGGCACGACCCTGACGAACGAAGATACGACCTAGCGACGACCTAGCGACGGCCCAATACGACCTAGCGATTAACGTAGGCACGACCTAGCGGCGACCCAATACCTAATCTAGCGATTAATTTTATTAATGGTAACTTATAATGTAATTATGTTTAGTAACTTGACACCGGATTACAAGTGTAACTTATAATATAATTAACTTTATTAATGGTAACTTATAATGTAATTATGTTTAGTAACTTGACACCGGATTACAAGTGTAACTTATAATATAATTAACTTTATTAATGGTAACTTATAATGTAATTATGTTTAGTAACTTGACACCACATTATTAGTATAACTTATTATATAATTAACTTTATTCATGGTATCTTATAATGTAATTATGTTTAGTAACTTGTCACCACATTATTAGTATAACTTATAATATAATTAACTTTATTTATGGTAACTTATAATGTAATATCTAAGGTTTTGTAATATTGTAATATTTTAATAGAATGACAAGTAACTTCATTAATAATAGTAATGTCACATGACTTTATTATGTAACTTTATGTCAAGTAACTTTATTAATGGTACTTTTTTATTTAACTTTATTAACTTTCTCATGTCATGTGACTTTATTATGTAACTTTATGTGAAGTAACTTTATTAATGGTACTTTTATTTAACTTTATTAACTTTCTCATGTCATGTGACTTTATTATGTAACTTTATGTGAAGTAACTTTATTAATGGTACTTTTATTTAATTTTATTAACTTCCTCATGTAATATCTAAGGTTTTGTAATATTGTAATATTTTAATAGATTGGCAAGTAACTTCATTAATAATAGTAATGTCATATGACTTTATTATGTAACTTTATGTCAAGTAACTTTATTGATGGTACTTTTATTTAACTTTATTAACTTTCTCATGTAATATCTAAGGTTTCTCATGTATATTTTTCTTTTTTTTTCTTGTGGCGCTACATGACAAATTGAATTCTAACATCTTTTAATTAACAACTTTTGCGTAAAATGGTCGATCCGAATGATAACATGGATGAGGCAATGATGGACCTAATCAACAAATGGGCGGCAATCAAAATCCCCAAGTCCAAGGTGATGACAATGAACAAATAGATGATGGGAGTCGATGATTTCCGCCGATTATGAAGAACTTGTGGGAGACAATCTTGATGAGGTCTATCTACAATCTAGTCTATATGTATATACATGAAATTAAAAAGAATGGCTTTTGTATTAATATATTTATACTTTTTTTGTGTAGCCCTCGGATCGGCGACAACTACCGGGAGTAGTAGAAAAGTGCGAGGCCCGAAGAAGCCGTTGGAGGGTCGGTACATTCTGTCGAATTCGACGAGGGTACAGGCCAAATACTTGGGGAACATTCAAAGAAATTTGTTGCGCACCGTGGATACCTAGTAAGGGACACGGGCTCCCGATCGCTTGAGAATGGAGGCAACGGAAAGATGACCCTACTATTAGTTATGTCTCGGATCGTGACAAGGAATTGCTATGGCTAGATATCCTTCAACATTTCACGCCGATACACGGGATGAAGCTTTGAAGGAGAAGGTTCAAATCTAGGCTATGCGTAAGATGGCCAAACAATTTTAGGCTTGGAAGAAGAAACTCCACAAGACTTTTGTTGCACATAACCGGACACCGGATTTCACCAACAAGGCCTACGCCAAGTTGAGGCCTTTTTGGGATGAGTTCATACAGTTTAAGAACTCGATGAGGGTCGCACACGGATGATCCGTAATCAAGAAAATGCTAGACACAAGCAATACCACCATCACTTGGGTTCGGTGGCTACCGGACCGCTATTCCTAAGTGGCGTAAGTCGGAACAGGAGATTGTTGACAAGGGGATGGAACCAGAATCACTGCACCGGCCCGAAGCGCCAAGTATTGGTTCTTCGGTCATGGGGGAACCCCTGTACCTAGAGACCGGGAAAGGTAGTGTACGGCGAGAAGCTGCAGAGAGAGGGGACACTGAATGGCCTATGCCCGAGGATTAGTTGAAAGTGGCACCGGCAGCCAAATAGAGAGAAGGATGAGCCGACATACGCCTGAGACTAGCCGAACACGGTGGACGAACAAGAGGCTATGGGGAGATATCGTGGGAGCATGGCTTCCCTAAAGATAGACCCACTTATAGAAGCCGCCAAAGAAAGAAGGAAGAGGAGGCGAGTGATTGCGTAGGTTGGAGGCAATGGTGATGGAGTCACGCCAAGCGGCTCTCGTGAAGCGATACAAAGAGAGAAAGCACTTGAAGAGAGAATGAACGAGGAAATCAAAAGGCAACTGCAGAAAGCGAAAGTTCTATACAAAGGCAAACCGCATCGAGCACGAGTCAATATTAGCCCCCGGCCGGTTGAAAAGCAGTTGCGCTTCCACGGAGGTGCCAAGTATTCAAGACGACGTGGGGCTGCGCTTTCCGGTGGATGACGTCACTGAACCTTTGACAACATGTGAGCTACACATTCCACAGGGGGCTGCCACAGTCATGGTTGATGTCGGTGTTGTAACTCCTATCGACCCTATGAAGACACCAAGAAACCATGGGGCGATAGTTCCAGCTGGATATGCTAGTGTCTCGGTGGATAAAGTTGTCAAAGGATTCGAAAATGTGCAGCTTGAGATAGAAGGAGGTGATGGAGAGAAGACTCTAGGACAAGCAGAGAAGACTTTCATTTGTTGGCGCAAGCGCTACATCATTATTCCTGGGGCATCACCTAGTAGTCTACCACCACCTCCTCGTCATGAAGCTAACCCTAGGTACGGATGAAACTTGACGATACATTTATTCACTAACTTTATTTTGCATTCCCTTAGTTAGCGGTTTACTCATATACCTCTTTGGTTTCACAGTGGTCACCAACATGTCATAGTGCTGCGGGTGATGACGAGGCAAGGTAAGACACGGCCGCATCGCCTCGGGCTGCAACGCCTCCTCCTCGGGCTCCAACGCCACCACCTCGGGCTCCAACCCCGCCACCTCGGGCTCCAACCCCGCCACCTCGGGCTCCAACACCGACACCGGCTGCCCCTTCGCCTCCACGCCGGGCTCCAACACCCCCACCGGCCGCCCCATCGCCTCCACACGTGGCTCCAAATACAAAAACCGGTGGACCCACCATTGAAGAAGAGGCCGCCACGCGATCAAATGTGTCGGCCGCCCCGCCCCAAAAAAAAAAAAAGCCTCTCGAAAAGAAACAACCCGTCATTCCTAAGAAGCTGTCCTATGAGAAGACTAGCTGCAGAAATAGATGCTTCGGTAAAGTCGATGTGGACAGTTTCTTCAAGAGACTTAAAGATGAAAGAGAATCCAAGCGAAACCCCGAGAAGCCCTACCTCTTACTAAAGCCGAACATCTACGGCAAAGGGTTGAGGCTCAACAAAAAAAAAGAGGCGTGAAGCTCGAAAAGAATCATCATCTTTATCCGACTATGATCGCACTCTAACCAAATCCCTAGAAGAAGAGAAAAAGAAAGAGAAAAAGAGCACGCAAGGGGTGTAGCACACTCGGGAACAATCAAAGCAATCAGTGCCCCCGCTAGTCATTGGGAATGAATATGGTTTAAACATCGACGTGCTAGACCAGCAGATACCTCCACATTTGAACTATGAGGATCTTGAAACCTTTTTTGCGGAAACTGGTCTTAGCTTATCCCAAATGATAGCCGGGGCAAAGAATTGAAAGTGCTCCTGAAATTGATCATTGGCGTAAGGCATATGAATATGGCAAGAGTCTATTCAACCCCTACGGCCCTCAAGAAACTTGGCACGCAAATGTACTTGCTCAACCAAAGTGGTACCTAGCAGTGTGTGGCGTAAGAGCGTATGACTATATTTATGTCCGAATTAGAAACCATCATTACTTCCGTGGTGATGATGTTATTTATGTTCAATTTAATGAGCTACACCAGCTATGCCACATGGACGCTCTGGACAAAGCTCTAATCAGCTTGCTTCTGTCTGTAAGTGATTCTTTCTTTTAATAATATCACTATAAATTATCATGTATATGTATAACTAATTACATAAATCAGCTATACATATGCGTAAACATGATGAGGGACCTCCGAACTAGAAATGATAAGGAGATTGGATTTGTAGATCCTTATGTTGTATTCAAAGACCCCAAGACTCCGTATGTCTTATGGAGACGTCAAACGGAGAGAAATCTACGGAGGTACTTGATCAATCAAAAGGATAAAAGATATATACTCTTTCCCTATAACTTTAAGTAAGTATCGTTATCGTGTGTACATTCTATTAAACCCATTATTCAGATTAGTATGAAGATATATAATTATTTTGCCTACACACAAATACAGTTTTCATTGGATACTAATTGTGATTGATCTCGGCAATCTCATTTGCTAATCTATGACTCGTTGAGAAAACCACGGGAAGATTACCAAGAAATGATAGATATTATTCAAGGGTAACTTCGATCTCTAAATATTAATTTGAGCTCTTTAACTCGGTAATAGATAATTAATAATGATCATTTTATTGCTAGGGTTTGGGCTGGGTTCGTGCAAAGAACACCGTCCAGATTTGAAAGCGCCACTTTCAAAGCCTATCCTACTTCGATTGGATTCTACGGCAGCCATTGGGCAAAAAATTTGTGTGGCTACTATGTCTGCGAATTTCTGACGGTCTATGAAAAAAAAAGAACAAATCTTGAGCACGCAAAAGTATGTAACATGTATATATAATAAGTTCATTTCATTTATTTGTTGCTATTTAATAAATCTTATTTATACCTATAACTTTTTTTCTTTAATGTCTACTAAAGGAGACGTGGTTGAGGCGTAAGGTGTTGGATGAAGTCCGCCTAAAAGGAATTCAGGAGACAATCGCAGGATTTCTTAACGACCAGGTCCCGAATCCCGCCGGCGAGTACTACTACTTCAACCCCCGACGAGCCAATGAAATCAAACCAAGATGATCATTTGTACCATGCTTGAGTGGCGGAGCACAATTAAGTTGTAAATACTTTATCCGTGATGGATATGTGTAAATATTATATTATGGACCTATAGACATGTATAATATATAAATAGTGTTATATAGTATATTTATATGTAATGCTCTAAATTATATAAATTATAGGTGCGCGTCTCACGTAAACAAAAACAAATAACAATACGCATTCGAAATAATAATAATATAATTGTAAACCAGAAATGGAAAACCAAAAGAAAAGAAAAGAAAAAAAAAAAAAACTCTTTAGTCCCGGTTGGTAACACCAACCGACCTTTAGTCCCGGGGGCGCTGAACCGGGACTAAAGGTGGGACATTTAGTCCCGAAATCTTAGTCCCGGCTCCGCAGCCGGGACTAAAGGCCGTTTAGACCCGGGGCTAAAGCCCATTTCTGTAGTAGTGAGATAGCTGAACCACTACCCTAGAGGCAAAATGATCCAACTTGAGATCCAAGTATTCGATGACCAAGTCTCTTCATGACTTTGTTTGACCTCGACGCTAACTACAACCGGGTTTTGAGGCCGAAAACAGAAAACCGTTTGTCTATGGTTTTGAGGCCCCAACCACTAAAGTCTTGATCATTTTCGGCAATCACTCATCACAAACTCGGTACATAAGGGCACATGTCACCTTGTGTTCGCATTAGGTCAACTAATATTTGGTCTAGAAGACAAGAACCACGTGATCCCTCACATAATACTCCCATGGACAAATGACCATGTCGTACGTAATGGTCAGAAGATAATTCGTGCCTTAGAACACGTCTAATCAAACTGCAGCTAGAACATGTGTATAGGGACTTGGAGGTTAGAGCATCACAAACGTACAATCCTTACGTGAAAGGAGTGAGGTCAGTCTCACGGGCATGCAAGTCCTGGTTCTGCATCGCAATTTACGCTCTGCACTAGGAGGTACGTACAGAGCCCTGAGATGGTGTCGCTCATGAAATTGCACAATGGAGCTAAGCGATCCGTGAACTAGGCATGCTGTTGTATTGCATTTGCCATTTGCACTCCGTGTTCTCTTTTCTTCGGTGAAAAATAAAGAACTAAATACAGGCAGAGCCTCGTGCTCGCCTAAGGCTCGCCAGTGGGCGCTCCACGTACTCAAGTGTTGGCACATGTCTGTTGATTTCTTCCCTCTGAGTAGTAGCTAAGGAAATGCTTTCAGACATTGTTACGTAGAATTGTAGAAACAGGGTTGGTATGCACGTTCTGTCAGGACTCGGTCTTTCTTGTGTAGTGTATATATGTTACCAAACGAGGCATGCTCTCTTTACATATGCATACACACAACATAACAAACCGTGTTTGCTTTTGTTAGCACAAACAGTTCCCGAAGGTTCAGTGCTCTCGGCGCCCTGGGGAGGGCAGCTTGACCTCTCAGTCTCAACCAAACAAATACCCAAAGGTATATATTCTACTCACCGAAAACTGAAGTCCATTGATATTTCGTTCAGCTCATTTTACTTAATTTGCTCGCTTTTGCATCTTTGTTTCATTTATCTGCATTATTGTCACTTTTTAAACACTTGACAAATGAGAGCAGTACTCATTTATTCGAAATTTTTCTAGGCCAACTGCATGTAGCTTTGATGAGTCATGATTTTAGCAATTGACAAAAAGTTTGATATAAACCCAAATATAACACATGATCTTGTAGCAAGAATAATGTATAGCAAAAACAATGATCATTAATGTCCATCTATTCCATAGGGGTTCCAAGGCCACTCGTGACCATGAGCACGACTGTTATAACAGCTGTAGAGGTGTGCGACAGGGTTTCACTATGAAGTCCTTAGAAGTTTTCCTAGTAAGTTAGTAGCTGCTAGGTTTTTCTACCCTACGTACAACTCTCCTTTCCTAAGGCATATTCTATGCAGAATATACACTTAAGAACAGCGCCCGACTATACCCAGCCTGGAACACACCCCTTTTGTTTCTTCTAGTAACTACTAACAAGCTAGAAAATGTCTTCATACTTGACTAAAGTCAAAGCCATATAGTCCTCATGATTATACTGTAAGTTTCGGGTTGGGTTGTCACTTACGTATAAGTCGTTAGGAAGAGAAATCTAAAGCATTTGGAAAGTAACCAAACATTCTAGCCTCCTTTTTCCATGTTGCTAAAAATCATCTTTAATGTTTGTTGCATATATCATTAATCAAGTTACAAGATTATGGTCTTTAATTGAGCACTAGCATCACACTACCCAATACATAATCCCATCAGTGACAAGGTACAAGTGCAAAGCTAGGAAATCCCTAATTACAACAAGGAGACACATGCATATGAATTAAGTGATTAAAAATGAGTAGGTAACATGGATGATCCCATGCTATACTTGCCTTAAACTCCACTCATATCCTTATCCTGGTCCTATTCTCCAAAAGATCCATTTCTTGATCACCACATAAAGCTCACACTGGACATATTCATAAAACACTACACAAGCATCCAAATAGAGACACGCGTAGTATACGAACATATCTATATTAGATTAATACACCAATAAGTGAAAACATAGTTGAAAAGATAAAACTAATCTACACATTGTTACAAACACACAGACAGACACCTAAAAGCGCACTAATCGGAGTTATAGTGAACAAGACACGCTACCGAAAAAAGATCTACTTTTATAGGAGAAAAAAAATCTATAAACTTTATTCATTTTAATTATATAAAAACAAGAGTAAGATAAATACCTAAATTGAATTAAGTCTAATTCAATTTGTTTTAGAAAAAACAAGACATGTCTAATCATGTTTTATTTATAAATCTAGTTGCATAATCATTAATTAAGTTAGGATTTAAACCACGAAATTCTAGATCTAGTGACATGTAAAGTTTGTTACTAATGCGTAGATTATAGCATTATAATCTAACGCAACTTGAATGGGTCAAAACGTAGCTAAAACGAAGATTTTATAAGTCAAACAAGGTTAGTGGCAAAGCTATAAATACTGAGATCTTTATTTTCAGATTAAAATAAATAAATATAGGATTTTGAACTCAGACAGAGATTGTGGGCTCTATATCGTGGATCTGCCGGGGGCCTTCATACAAAAGGTGCAGGGAACGCCAGGCTGACTTGGTCGTCGCCAGCATGGTGGCCACATGGCTGCACAAGATTGGTCGGAGACAGTGGACCCGAGAGGGTGGACCCAGTCCACTACTGTAGCCATGGACTGGTTACATAGCTGCGAAGGGGCATCTAATCCTGGTCATTGAACTGAAGACGGGCGGCTGAAGGTTGATGGGGAGGGTTCCCTGGTCGGAACAGTGATCGGCGGCGAGGAGCTCCATGGAGGACAGCGAAGAGCTCGCTAGCAAACCACGAGAACACATTCTAGGGCTCCGTTTTCATTGGGCAAAAAATGGGGAGACAAAGAGGCTCACCAATAGGGTTTTTTGTGCAAAAAATGGACGAAGATGGCACGAGGCTCAGCGGGGCGGGCGTCTACTTCCTACGAAGGTTCAGCGGCAAGGTAAACAACACAGAGAGCAAAAGAGAGGGAGGGCAAGGTGTTGCCAGGTTTGACACCTCGGCTCAGAGCTTGGTAACATGTCAAGAACGATAGTGAGGCTCCCAGAAACGGTCACAATGGTGGCGGGCGACCTCGGCTTCTCGGCGAGATCCAGAAGCATCAGTCGCATGGAGTTAGGGCAAGGCGGCAGCATAGAGATGCGAAACGGGCCACGAAGGAGACCCTCAAGTACTTATAAGGAATCCAAGCATGCGGATTGCTCAAGGAGATCACTGGATTTGTCGGGATTTGGCGGCGTCTGGTCAGGGCTCAGAGTCCACCTCCCGCACGAGAGGTAGGAGAAAGAGGGTGGGATGCTGATGATTAGGCTCTACGTGTCAGTGAGAGAGAGAAGGGAGGCACACGGTTTTGCTAACTTGGGCTAAGGCTGAATCGACCTGCTAGAGAGGGAGGGAGCCTGTGCTCCTGCGGCTAATGGGCAGGAGTGGAGCTGGGCAGGAAGGAGGAGTTGGGGGTGGCCCGCTGTGGCTCCACTTGGCCCTCGTGCAGAAGAGAGGGAGAAGGTTTGGGCTAGAGTGAAGAGAGAAAGAGAGGGAGAAGGTTTTCCATTTTTCTTTTCTTTTATTTCAAAGCATATTTTCAAATCCTTTTTAAAAGTAATTTAAATTGTTTTGAGTTTTGGGTCAAAAAAACACTCATCACAATAATCCATATGCACCAATATGAATGTTAGAAAATGTTGCTAAGCCTTATGATGAGTTTTAATTTATAATTTTTTATTATTCTATGTTTTTATAAGCACAACAATACAGAATTAAATCAATAAAAAAAATTTAGGGTGTTACAACCGTCTGGCTGGGAATCATTCCCAGGGAACCAAACGTGATTATTGTTCCTAATCACCTGGAAGGCCGGAACTTATACAGCTTGTTGCGTGGTCGGTTGCATCATCTGTGATTTGGGATTTCATACGTCCGTTGCATGAACATAGTTCTGCATCTTGGGATTCCTTGACGAGTAGAAGTACACAGAGCACATATATTGACCCCACCAATTTAGCTGACCGTTGCAATATAATGGTTTCTACTTTCTAATTATCCAGCCAAGGAATATGGACCGGCGGCCTGTACAGCTTGGTCTTGCTTGTCTTCTGCTTCTGTTGGCGGCACAGGACACCCCTGCTGTTCCGGTTCCTAGCCCTCAATGCCAAACAAAGTGTGGAGGCGTTGACATCCATTACCCGTTCGGCATTGGTGACAACTGCTCGCGATCATCACACTTCAACATCAGCTGTGACGAGGTACAAGATGGCATCCCGAAGCCATTCATCAATGGTACATTTGAGGTGCTCAACATTTCCTTGATTCATGGCACGTACCGGATGATGAACCCAATCTCAACATTCTGCTACAACCCCTCTTCCGGTCTCATGGAAGGTGCGCAATGGCTTCTCAACGGTACTAATTCTCCCTATCGGTTCTCTGACGTCCACAACAAGTTCACTGTCATCGGATGCAACACCCTTGCCTACATCTCCGACACCAGCCGCACATGCTACCAAAGCGGCTGCGTCTCGACGTGCAGTGATCTGTCAGACTTGGCTGATGGTTCCTGCTCTGGCATGGGCTGCTGCCAGACGACGATACCCAAGGACATGGCCTACTATGATGTCGGCTTCGACAAACGTCTCAATGCAAGCCGAATCTGGAACTTCAGCCGATGTAGCTACGCTGTGCTGATGGAGGCAGAGGCGTTCAACTTCAGCTCATCATACATCACCACGACCAAGTTCAACGACACAAACATGGGACGAGCGCCCGTGGTGATTGACTGGGCGATAAGCAGAGCGATGTCGTGTGATGTCGCCAAACGGAACGAGACAGGCGATTACGCATGCCTCAGCACAAAGAGCGAGTGCGTGGAATCCCCCAATGGGCCAGGGTACCTGTGCAACTGCTCCAAAGGATACGAAGGCAACCCGTATCTTCCAGATGGATGCCAAGGTACTGATCTGACTTATTTCTTCTATATATCTCATCGATCCAATGACTTGCTCCCTGCTCTCTAACTAGCCTCTCTATATATGTACTTATCGCACTTAATTTGTTCCTCTCACCTTCTGCAGATTACAATGAATGCAAAGACATATCATCATGCCCCTCGGGCAGCATCTGCCACAACACAATAGGAGGATACCGGTGTTCATGTCGACTAGGAAGGAAGTTTTCTGAACAGAACAAAACATGTGACCCAGATACTGGCCTGATAACAGGTAACACCCTCAGATAGCTAGACAACTAATTTCGCATCTCAGTAACACCCTTAGTTAGGCCTCAGCTAGCAAAACTAGACAACTAATTTCTCATCTCATATATGAAGTATCAACTGACAACAGTACCCTAACATGCCTAGTACAAAACCACATCATTGTTATGAGAGGGCTGCATTGCACATATATATTTTGCTTTTTAATCTCGAAGAAAACTGAAAATCAAATGTAAGTTTTATAACAACACTATTATCTGATGCTGTTGTGCAGGAGTTACAGTTGGCTTTATTGCTCTCGTGATTTTCTCCTTCTTTGGATACATGATTCTTCAAAAACGAAAACTGAACCAAGTTAAGCAAGAACATTTTCGGCAACATGGAGGCGTACTTCTCTTTGAGAGGATGAAATCAGAAAGGGGTCTCGCTTTCACGGTATTTAATGAAGCTGAACTTATAAAGGCTACAAATAACTACGATAAGAGCATGATAATTGGAAAGGGAGGCCATGGGACAGTCTACAAAGGGATAGTTAAGAACAGCATGCAGGTTGCAATTAAGAGATGTGCACTGATCGATGAAAGGCAAAAGAAGGAATTTGGTCAAGAAATGTTAATATTGACCCAGATTAATCACAAGAACATTGTCAAACTCGTAGGTTGTTGCCTTGAGGTGGAGGTTCCCATGTTAGTCTATGAGTTCATCCCTAATGGCACACTATTCGAGCTTATCCATGGGAAGAACCAAGCATTACAAATATCTTTTAGCACCCTGTTAAGGATTGCTCATGAAGCAGCCGAAGGACTCAATTTCCTCCACTCATATGCATCTCCTCCGATCATCCATGGTGATGTGAAGAGTGCCAACATCCTTCTTGACGGTAACTATATGGCTAAAGTGTCAGATTTTGGAGCCTCCATATTAGCCCCATCCGACAAAGAGCAATATGTCACAATGGTTCAAGGTACTTGTGGTTACCTCGACCCTGAATATATGCAGACATGCCAACTGACAGAGAAAAGTGATGTCTACAGCTTCGGTGTTATCCTTCTTGAGGTCCTTACTGGCCAAGAGCCTCTCAAGTTGGATGGACCTGAGTCGCAAAGAAGCCTGTCGTCAAATTTCTTGTCCGCTATGAAGGAGAACAATCTTGATGTGATCTTGCCAAACCACATGAAGGGACAAGAGAGCAATGAATTGATCAGAGGGCTTGCAGAGTTAGCCAAGCAATGCCTAGACATGTGTGGCAGCAACAGACCATCGATGAAGGAGATCGCCGATGAGCTTGGTAGACTGAGGAAGATTTCGTTGCATCCATGGGTACAGATCAATGCAGACATAATAGAGACTGAAAGCCTTCTTAGCATTGAAACAGAAGCTGGTACAACTGGGTACCCTACACAAAAAGGTGAAAACCTGCCCATGAACCCAAGAAGTTCTTATTACGCGAGATGACTAACGTATTTTGTAGTGTACTCCGTTCAAACTTCTACTGCCGGGGCATCTTGGAGTGTTCTCCTTGAAACTTCTACTGCTTGGGCATCTTGGAGCTAGTTGTTCTGTTATCTAAAATTTACATATGCATAAAGACAAGAAGCTTTACGTGTCTTTAGCCATTCAAGTATGTATTTGTGTTTTCTGGAGCGCCTCTGCAACAATAATACTCCGTACAGCTAGTGGCGGAGGCAGAAATAATTTTTGGGTTTAGCGGGTTTATAAAGGCCAAACATGTATATCTATATTGTAACTATCAACTATGTTAATCACCAAATTTAATCAGCTGGGTTGGAGCTGCTAATGCTAAATGCTTTGACAAAAATAGTTTTCAAATCTGTACAAAAGATCACAAGAGAAAAAAAAGGCAAACAATAAATAAATAATTGAACTTATTAAACCTAGGCTACATCTGTGTGTCCTGTGTATCAATGTACAATCGTAGTTAAATTAAATTAAATAATACTAAAATATAGAGCTATTATAATTCTAATCTTTGAAATAAAAAAGACCTACCTTTCATCACATATCTGCTCTTCTTTGGTGTCGCCGCCGCCTCTGCATGACCGCATCAAGTAGTCGCGCCGCCGTCCGCCGGCCACTGCGTCGAGTCGTTGAGCCGCTATCCGCCGGCCACTGCGCTCTGGCCTGATGCCTAATCGTGACCGGATTCTAGAATAGGGAGGCACATAGCTAGTAGACATGCGTCGATCGATCAGTACGTACTCAGTATTCCAGTAGGCCTAGCTTCTCTCTGTTCTGGGCTTCTGGTAATTGACGCCATCAAGCATAGCTCACCAGGCCACCAGCGCATGAGACATAAGGTCCAGGCATATATGTATTGACGTGTCCCTGCTGCTGTATAATACATATATTTAGTATTTTCTACGGGGTTTAGGTATGGCCGACCGCCAAACCTCCTCAGATACAGCAAAATTTATAAGTTGTTCCTTTACATACACTAGTAGACATGCACGCACGCATGTGTTACTGAGAAAAATCTTAAACAATAGGGAGTAAGAATAATAGAAACTTTAACACATCAATTCCTATATATTATATTATAAATAAATGTAACTATTTATACAAAAATACATGATGATAATATACAACCTTAATTCAATTAATTAATATTAAAATTTGCATTTACTTTTCTAGAATCCTGGATCAAATAGCTAAAAAAAACATAGAACACCAAAGATGGGTGCCAATTAAATACCCAAAAAATTAATCTCAAGGTGTGCAGAGGGAAGCCAATTAAAAATTTCATATGAAATTACATATATGGATCCTATGTAGCCTCATCGACACTGAGCACCACATTGGCAGGGACACCACACCCTTTCTCTGCTTGACTTTAGGGACACATGATGTCTATGAGCTTATCTGGATACCCACATAGAATCTGTCTAGTAGCTAGGATTTGTAACTGGGGTAGTCCATTGTTTATTTTTTAACCACTTTAATATGTCAGTATATAATATAAGTATATAAAATTAGAAAGCAACCTTAAGATACGGAGACATACGAACTTCATAAAAATAATCAAGTACTCCATCCATTCCAAAAAATAAAATATTTGACTTTTTAACCGTAAGTTTGACCGCTCGTCTTATTAAAAAATATAAAATATAGTTAAATTTAAACCATTCTTGAAAAACTTTTATTAATAAATCAAGCCACAAAAAAAATAATATTTTAAAAAATTGGAACAAGTAGTCAAATTCAGGATAAAAGTCAAACTTCTTATAATTTAAAACAGATTAAGTATTGAAACATTAGTACTAAAATAATATAATGCTACAAAAATTCATATAGTTAAAATAAAGTAATTTAGCGTGCACTTGAAAAAAGAACAGTTTTGCATACCTTGTGGCTTGTGCACTTGTGTTGTCCATGCAGATCTCGATTGTGAATCACCAATCCTGACTCCTATTATGCTTAGTCGTTTGGGGAGAAATAAAAATTTGGAGAAGTTGAAAGGAAAAGAAGAAACGTGAGTAGGGCAGCAGGCTAATTAGAGTCACTAGGATTAAGAGCAGGTGTACGTGTGGCCGGGCTGTGATCTGCGTACGTTTGCCATCTTGGAGTTGTCGATGCCTGCCTGGTGGCCGTGCTCGCTGCTAGCTGCCGGCCGCCGCAGCGTCGCGCCGTTGCCCTGCCTATCGGTACAATTTTGATTTGTATTTTTTGGAACTGTGTCAATTTTTTAATGAATTTTGGAACTGTGTCAATTTATATTGTTAACATTAGCTTGTACTGTTCACCTTAACATTAGCTTGTAACTGTTCACCTGTTCAAGGAACAAGCCCCCGCCTGCTTTGCCTGTGCTTCAGTGTGTTGAGCAGCAATCAGGGCTGGTTCGTGGTCTTGTCCTCGGTCCTCCTCCGCTGCCGTAACTACTGTGGCTGGGCGTCATCAGTTTACGTCGACGTCTGACGATGGTCACGTGTGCGGATCCAGCGATGGATGCGCGTGGGGTGGAGCAGCATCCAGCATCGGTGGCGAGGGTCAGGCGCGTCCGCGGCGAGACGCATACGGGGCGATGTCCCTATCCTCCTCCCCCTGGCTCCCTCTCACTCCGGGGAGGTGCAGACGCACCTCAACAAATCCACCTTCGGCACAAAGGGCAGCCACCGACGTATCCATCTTGGACACGGTTGTTGGACACGGTTAACGTGAGAGGCTGCATATACACGTAAGATCTTAGAGACAGACGACTTCATATAATATGACATTGAGATCGAACGACAATTAAAGAGGGAGAATAAGATCTCAAACGACGGAGGGCTCATATAGCACGGCACCTAGATCGGATGATTATTATAGAGGGAGAAAAACTCGCTCTTTTATAGTGTGATGATGATGATGATGATGATGATGATGATGATGATGATGATCTATATAACACCCCCTGGTGTTACGTTAACCAAAACCCACCATATCATCATATTATGCATTAAGCATCATTTTGTTAATTTAATGAGAATGCTATTAACATATAGTTATGTGCATCATTAAGTTGATTACCAAGTATAAAGTGCCTTAGCGCATTTCATGGTGTTAATGATCCTTGCATGATTAATGCTTTGTCTTGTATGTTAAGCATGTGGTTTGTTTTGACCTAAGTGTAGCATGGCTTGGTTGCTTATGATACTTGAATAAACCTTAGAATAGATTAATGATCTTTGTTATGTATTCAGTGCTTGGCTAACTATGTTTAACATTTTAACCATGTTTTACAAGTCAAATTATGGCAAGTAAGAATCAAAATTGGCATTTAAATTCAAATCCCAAACCTAAGTCAATTTGGTCGTGTGTTGGAAATTGAATATCATTTTCAATTTTGAGGAGCTAACCATAATTAATCTTCTAAATAAAAGTTGCTAATCTTTGGCACCATTTCAAAGTATAAACTTTATACTTTGAAACTGTGCTATTGGTTAGGTCCTAAGATCACTAATTAATCATTAATTAATTGCCCAAAGAATCAATTTGAAATTCCTTTTCAAAATCCTCGAAATTCAAAGTGTTTTTGCCCCTTTTACAATTTCATCTCAAAATATTTAAAATTTAGGAAAAGTCCAAAAATACAGTTTGTGTATCTCTTTGAGCTCTACAAGTTTGATAAATAAAGTTTTTCAAGTTTTTGAACAAAATTTAAAGTAATTTCAAAAGTTCTCAAAATTGGAAAAATGTCCCCTTTTATAATTTTAAACTCAAATTCAAAATCTATTCAGTTTCATGAAAAACTTTCTTAACAAAAGTTGTAGATCTTGAAAAATGGAACAACTTTTATTTTTGGAGATTTTCATCTTTTATTCAAAATTTAAAAGTAATTTTGAAATCCCAAAAGTTAGGATTTAAACTCTTTTTCAAATTCAAATTGCAATTTTAAAAATAATTGGAATTTGATAAAACTCATTTAATAAAAATTGTAGAGCATGAAAAATGGTACAATCTGTATTTTGAAAAAATTTCAACTTGTATTCAAATTTTTGGAGAAATTTTAAGAAAATCGAGAGAGGAGCAGGTCTGCTACAGTAACCCCGGGGGCAAATTCCCTTTCTCCTCCTCCTTGCCGCGCTGTCGCCGGCGTCGTGGCGTCATTCCCGCGACTTCCCCGGCAAACCTGCACTGCCAACCACCTCACCTTGCTCGCGAAGGCGCTAGCCACGTCGTCGACCTGTCCATGACCTATAAAAAGCCAACGCCGGCGCCGTTGCTTTTTTTTTCTTCCGCCGGCCGCCGTCGTATTCCATTTCACCGGCAAAAATTCACCGACCATACCTCATTTCCATCTGCTCCATCTTACAGACGAGTCCGTCTCGTCGTTGCGCACCCGCAGAGCCCGCTCTCACCTCCTATCGTTGCCGGAATCAGCCGCGTGCCTCCCTTCTTCCCTCGCGGCCGGGCAGAAAGCAAGCTCCACCACCTCACCGCCGCCAGCTTGCCTCGGCATCCTTATAAGCAAACTAACACCACAGCCACCTTTTCTTGAAGCTCCTCATGCTCATCGGCCCGGCCGCTTGTCGTTGCTATGCCGGAGCCACGGAGCCGCTGCGCCGCCGTTCACGCCGCCGTGCCGCCGTCGTCGCGGCTGCACCTTCTCTCCGGCCTCCGCCGCAACTAGCAAAACACCTGGTCCGGGGTGAGCTCCCCACCCACCTCCCGTCCCTCATCTGATTCGTCTGGGGGGCAGCAACGGCGAGTCCGCCCGTGCGCTTTTGTGTGCTCAAGCGGCACGGCCGCCATGGGCACCGTCGTGCTAGCTGCGCTCTGGTCGTCATTGGTGCTCATTCGATAGCTTGCTAAGGGTCGCAGAGGTGAGGGAGTCGATGGTGCTGCCGTGTCGCCTGCCTCCTCTCGCCGTCGGCAAGGGAACGCCGGCCACCGCCGGTGTAAGCCCCTGTTTGAAAAAGTAAAGGGGGAAAGAGAACGCCAACAGGTCGGACCCGCCTGTGAGCCAGAGAGCGAGAGAGGAGGGCACAGCAACGCCACGCAGGCTCGTTGGGCCGTTGTTGGGCGGGATCGGGCCGCACAGTGGCCTGCCAAGAAGAGTGAGGTTTATCTTTTTCCAAAATGAATTTTCTCGAGTTGATTTTCATAATTTTATAATGATTTTATTTGGGCAGATAAAAAATGTAACAAAAATATGTGTGTGCTCCCTGTGTTATACTCTACACAGAAAAAAAAATACTAACTTTGTATTTTCAGTAACTTTTATTTACAATGTAAATTGCTCTTTTAATTAATAAATGCCACTTCCATGATTTTTAGTAATTAAAATATAAGTTCAAAAAATCATGAAATTTGTTTTGAGTGCTAATTAGATGATAATAAACTTAATTATGAAGTTTTATCATGATTGGGATAATTTTTGTTTTGTGCTTAGTTAATGCCTTAATTAAGTAATGTCTTAATTAACATTTTGTTTAATTAATCTCAATTGTTATCTTAGTTAGTGATTAATTAATTGTTGATTAATTTGTGACATTGGTTGAATACCATGAATCATTATCACCCTAGTGATTCACGGCTTGATTGTGTAGCGTTAGTAATAGTTATCATTACATGTGTAGTGATAGTTACTTAATTAATAAGTTTAATTAGCGGCTTTCAACAACCTGTAAAAAAATAGATAATAAGTTAGTAATTAACCTTAATCACCATAGGGTTGTTTGATTTTGGGATTTAATGATGACCCTAGGTCATTAATCCTAATGACTTTCGGCAATTCATTTATGTTGATTGTGTTGTGTTAACCGCTGTTGTCATAGTTGCTACACAGGATCCCTTAATACAACTATACCGTGAAGGAAAGTTGTACTCAACATAATGTGAAATTAAGTTGTTTCATCCATGTTGCCCTCGCATCATGTCATGCATTTCATCATACTTAGTATACATCA